>JAMKCH010079246.1:0-12794 GCA_023653785.1 Ophioderma brevispina | reverse complement strand
CAGTCAAAAAGACGTGAATGCTGGCCTTAACCCAACATAATTGCCAAACAGAATCAATGCCAACAGAATGTATTGAGAATACCTTTAAAAAACAACATATCAAAAAGTATACTAAAATCAAAGGAGTGGAACTTATATTTGGAGGGGTAAGGGTTTTTCATAGAGGGGTCAAAATATGAAAAGTATCAAAACGCGTCGAAAGTAGGACAACGTGTCATTAATTTCCATGATAAAAAAAGGTATAGTTTGCCATTTCTGCAGGTTGTAGTTCATAGTTATGAGTCAACATAGGTTCAAGGTCACAATGGGGGTAATTTTCAGATATCTGCGTTCGTTATGAAAAATGTGTCAAATTGTTCGTCTAATGGCACAAAACCCGAAAATTACTGGTTGCTACATCTATAATATTAGTTGCATAATTGGAACGCCAAAAGTGGACTGGGGGGGCTACAGGGTCTAGGGAGGGGGTCAAGCTAGTCATAGCTCTGTAAGTTTTTATCATAGAAAGTTCATACAGAGAAAGAATCTATTTACATTACTTATCTAGTGGGACAAATTTACAAGTATTAGAGACCAGCCGATCAAAATCGGCCATTCTATGAATTTACCCCAGGGGGATGACCTTGAAAACGGTTATGGGCCTATTGTGTACTAAATTATAACGGTAAGATAGGGCATACTATACCTTTTTTAAACTTGGAATTAGCCCAATAAATTGGTACATCATTTAAATCAATTAGAACAATTATAATTTTACCCTGGACAAATGTGGCCCCCTTATTTCTACACGTTCCCCTAGGTTGATTTGGTAGACTGTTATATATTATTTTTTGGACTATTTCACAGTATATTAAAAATATTAAAAAAAATTGTTTCTGTTGCAAGTAGTGTGGGGTCAATCATTAAAAAAAAAAAAAAAAAAAAATTATTGGATATGTGTGTTCAGCATAGACGTAGACGTAGTAGAAAAAACATGAGGACCATATAAGCCTCAAATACACAATGTATTTTTAGTTCCTCACAGCACACGTTATTGGAACAATAGAAATGCTAGTATAGTACTTTCAATCCACTGTGTTTGTCCAATGTGCCAGGATATGTTTTGTTTTGCAAGTGCGATTATCTTAAAAATAACCCACTGAGGTCTACATCGATTTTATGGTTAAAAATTAGTTTATGGATGTTATTTAGCCAATCAGAGACAAGGTGAAAAGCTTGAAGGTGTGTACAGGTATAGAAAGGGCCCCATTTAATTGGTTGCTCAGAAGTTATATCATGCTATGTCATGTAATAAGCCAATTAGAGATACGTAAGAAAGGTGGTATCGACCTCAGGGGGTGTTGTTTAATATTGAGGAGGAAGTTCATCTTATATAAGCTAGGTCAAATTTGAGAGGAGTCTTGGCATTATGACAATTTTAAAAATATTTTTTGGTGGCTTTTTGTTTTTTTATTATAAACTTCAAAAATGTATTCACATTGGCTGAATACATTTTGACAGTATTATAATATTGTTTTAAGCACTTATGGGCATTTCAGCCACTATGATTAAATCTAAGGTCTCTACATTCTGCAATACTTTTAATGAGTTTTACATCAGACAAAACGGGTGTCCCTGACACGTAGTAGGATCGATCGCCAAATTTAATTCCAAAATGGCATATAAGTAAAAAAAAGCGCGGTCACCGCCTGTGGGGATTCGTTGCACGTATGTTTTGTGGGTTTGTGTTGATGGCGGGTAACGCAGAATGTAACATAAAATTAATATCCGTGCTCCGTGAATGAGTAGTTACTTTATGATAGGCGGGTCCCCGGGTTTCGCGTACAGTTGGGTTTCGCAATTCACCTGGCTTGAATGAAACTTGGTTTTCCGGTTCCTTGACCTTTGAAGGACCCTGATGACCTTGTCGTGACCTTTAAGATTTTTGGCATCAACAATCAACCCCACCCTCCGATTTTCATCCATACACCAATGGTTTTATCTCCCCTTTTGACTCTTTGACCTTGAAAGACCCCTAATGACTTTGTTGTTGCCTTTTAAATTTTCGGCATCAAAAACATCCACCCACCCGCCAAGTTCCATGTCCATATACCAATGTTTACCCCATTGGACCTCCTTTGGCCTGAAGGACTCCTGATGACCTTTGATCCACTAACCAAATACAAATCGGTCTCAGGAAGGTCAAGGGCACCCACCCGCCCATTTTTTTTCTGATTACCAACCATGTTGAACCCCATTTTGACCATCCTATGACCTAGAATGACCCCGAATTAACCTTGTCCATGACCTTTCAGATTTGTTTGGCATCAACAATCAACGCCCCCCTCTAAGTTCCATGTCATCACCAATATTTACCCCATGTGACCTTGAATGACCCATGATGACCTGGCTTAACCTTAAAAATTTTCGGCATCACAGTTAAACCCCGCCTACCAAGTTTTGTCTGGATACACCAATGTTTACCCCATTTGACCTCCTTCCCTTGACCTTAAATGACCCCTAATGACCCGTACAATGTGATTTAGGATGTCGTCGAGAGAGATTGTGTTGTAAAAATACAAAACGTTAATTGATGTGTATTTTTGCGTTTGGGGACCGCGGTATGGGTTTTGAACCACGGTATGGGGGTTATTTTTGCGTGGTTGTGGGTAATCGTAATTAGGGATTGAGGTTACGCAGCGCGTCATCACTTGAGTAGAGATGGATGCCAGAGTTTGGTATTTCTTAGTGGATGATCAAAAGTCGTGATGTCACCTATAAACGGAAGCTGTATATGCACAAGTATCGAATTATAAATAATAGTCAGATTAAAGTTACAATCTTAACATTGATATCAATTTATTCTCAACAAATGTTAACAATTACTTGAGCGTGTTAAAGGACTATATGCTAGAACTACGGAAAAGTTATAACATTGCGATACACGAGCAATGTTTTGCTGGTGACCTGATCTTTTGTACTAACAATCGTCGGGTTTTAATTATCTGGCCAAGCGCTATGTGGTGATGGGTACCATACGCAAGAAGGCTGTCATGCAAGGTCGAAATGACCAACATTTTAGCTATACTATAAAGATCGAACTTCGCCATGTTTGTTTTCCCTGGAGGATGCCATGTGAACCAGGAGGTCGCCATTGTGAAGGCGTACCCTATTCAGGTGAATACCCTTCCCATCGGGTCTCTCGATTGCTCGGGGGTTTTGTATTCAACTGTGATAGATGATTTAGATTGCTTGAGATTGAATTAAATCGTTGTAACATAGCTACACATGTGTAAACAGTAGTAGATGCGTATGAATTCCCGTGGTTTGACACGAGTAAGTACTTAATTGTGGGTACCGTAGACTAGGGTACGAGGTATCATTCAGGTTCGTGCCTTAATTACCAATGGTCCTTCGAGTTTTTGACCTTGTGCTATTTAGTAAAATTATTTATTTCGTGGTGATAAAAGAGAACAATAAGATGGCCTACTGTAAAACATTCAAGATGGATTTTTACTAAGTATTTTAATTCATGAAAAACTTTAAGATCACAAACGTGTTATATTGACGCAAATTTCGTGAACTTTTTGTCTCGCGTTAATCGTGATCGCAGGGCGGAGTGGACCTCTTGATAGTTTTTCTAAAATTATTTATTTTTTGGAAACAAAAAAAAATAAGAGGATAAAGATACCTTCATATATCAGTGGGAAACCATAACGTTTAAGCATTTTTTGTATTCATTAATTAGATCATGATAATTAAACGATATTTTTGTAAGAAATAACTGGTGACTTCCGCCAGACTATTTATAGAATACAAGAAGGCTGGTGGGACCAATCGCGCACCCTGAATCTATGCACTCGCGTCCCTTGTATAAATGTTTTAGGCCCAGGAGCTAGCAAGACATTGTAACACATCTAAAGGACAAAAGTTTGAGTGATTAAATACGTAGACAGACTGACAAGAACCCTTGAAACGCGATCTTAAGTGAGGGTTGAGCGAATTTTTTTTTGGTGCCTTAAGGAGAGGGGGCCAAGACAAAGTTTGGACAGGGGGGGCAACTTTAAATTGATCCAATCATGTTGAAAAGATTACCATGTTATTTGTCTAACCACAAGGATTCAGGGAAGGTATAGTTTGTACATCTACAACATAACAGTTTAAGAGTAGATAGGCCTAAAAACAGGCAAAAAAAGCAATAAAAAGGGTCAATTTCAGTGGTTACAGGGGTCAAATCTTTAAATTGCTCCAAATTTGGAATAAAAAATGGTGGAAATTATGGTGGAGTTCTAAGGATCAAAATAAGGAATGTTGTGAGTGTCTCAAAGCTTCTTAAGGAAAGTAGGGGGGAAACAAGGGTCAAGCCCCATTGAATGCAATGGACGTTGACTTCTGTACAAACAGTTTGTCTTGGCCCCATCTCTTAAGGCACCAATTTGCTGACTTAAGAATTATGTTTCCGGGGTCCCTGTCAGTCTGTCAAACATATTTATTAGATTATAGAATGGGGGGACCTTATATGCATGATTCTAGCAGAATCTATGACGAGCGAAAACTTCATTCAATGCACGCGCGAGGATCAAGCAAATGATACAAACCCGGGAAAGTAAATTGGTAAATATTATATAGAAGTCGGAGAAATTGGCGAGCACAGAACTAAATAAAAGACGAAAAATTTGAAGGTCTCTAACACCGGAGCCTCTCGCAGTCTAGGCGTGAGAAATACCACCGAGCTCAAAAGACTGTGCAATGTGGACACCAGTGAACGACAACTAATGTATTTCAGTCTTTATTCAGAGTTACAAGCAGCATCCGTAATTATATTTTTTATATTATAGAATGGGAGGACCTATATGCATGATTCTAGCCAGAATCTATGACCGACATATTAATCACTCAAACCTTTTGTACTTGAGTTGTTCCAATGTCGTTATCGTCCCGGTGTACTTGCATGTCTGAGATGTCGAATGAGCATCAGACATAACAGTTTAGGCCTAAAGTAATTATACTTAGCGATACTATTATCTTTATTAGCTCGAAGAAAGCAGGTCTGATTTACAACCTGCAGTGACATGCATTAAAAGTTTCTTGCCCGATTTAAGTATATAAAGATTTAATTTTTGATAGAATTGACCCACGTGGGGGGGGGGTCTCAACACACATGACCATACGGTATGGTGCCCCGGGATGTGCCACAGACAATCGTTCCCATTTTCAACTTCCTGGTATATTCAATGATTCCCCTTTTTCCTGCCAATTTTGGTATAGCAAATGGTTCGGGGTTTTTTTTTTTTTTTTTAATTAATTAAGTATATGAATATTTAATTTTGATAGAATTGCTCTCAAGGGGTTCTCAACACAAATGACCATAACGGGGTCGTGCCACAGATATCGGTCCCATTTTCACCTTTGGTATATTTCTCAAATTTGGTGGAAAATTAGTCAAATTTTCTCAATCGGAAGCCAAAATTTTCTAAAAAATTGTTGGGACATTGTCAAATTTCTTCATCCGGAGCAAATTTGCTTAAAAAGGCAATTTGAAGAAATAAATGGCAAATTTGGTTAAATTGGCCCTAAAATTTCCCTCGCTTAATATAGGTTTTGGGTCCCTTTTTTGGCAACAAAAATGTATAGCTATGGGCCCCTACTTCCAGACTCTCGTAGGCCAACGTCCCTACCCAAACCAAACCCCGGGGATTGCCTTTCCCCCCATAGTTTCCCCGCCGATAATTTCCATCCTTTTTGATTTGAGAGTAATTGAGAGCCAGAAACTTTCCGTAGTTTTTCGGCCCAAATACCTGGACTTTCGCCCAAAAAAATATAAAAAAAAAACAAACAAAACGAGGCTCTACCAGAGCTCAGATTTGTACAATAGTAGCCTGGAGATCCAATATTCACTCCAATAACGTGAATCGTAATGGTTGTGGGCATGTCAGTATGTAATCATAATGTACTACCCGGATCATTACAAACCAAAGCTAACGAGAATCTTTTTTTTTTTAATTAATCTTTTGGCAACTTCAATCAAATTTGACCATATTTACATATCTTCAATTTTATAGTCCTAATGGCCAAAATCAAATGTTTGTTAATCTATTGTTAGCGATAGTCCTCGATGTTTGCAGTTCAATTTAGTCATTTCATGTCCACACACGCGTGGGTATAATAGTGTGTGAAGGCATACTCAACACCCGGATTTTTGCAGATGATTTTGATAATTGTCTACCTTAAAATTTTTTCGTACAACACCATAAAAAATACTATTTTTGCCGGATATTTGCCGCTGTTTGATAAATTGAGACATATCATTTCAGACACGTACATACAAATAGTGCCGGTGTGGCATGAGATTAGTCCTCCGGCTCACAGTCCCGGGAACAATGGGTGAACAATAGGGCAATGATTCAGTTGACGCTCACGCACATTGTTTCACGCTTTATTTTTCCGTTGTCGTTTATGTTCATAATGTCATTAACAATTATAGCTTTTCAAATTGGTTACATCACAGATATTTTCAATGGTTAATAAAATTTCACTTTTTAAAATTGCATTAAAAATTAAGAAAAATGAAATTGTCGTTAAGAATCGGAGCAAAGGTAGGCCTAAAAAAGCAGGTCGTTCATTGGTGAGCCATGAGGCGGGTGTGCAGTTTCCCGGCATTTTTTTCTTTTTTTCCAGTATCCCCCGTCCATAACACCCCCCCCCCCCCCCCCACCAAAAAATAATAATCTTTGCAAAATCGTGATTTGGGCAAAAAACACCAACTTGTTTGGCAAAAAACACAATTTGGGACCCATAAATGTTTAACAATCTGCAAAATTTGGCCTTCCAAAATGTAACTTCTCCCCACCACTACCCCGAACCCCCCCCCCCCCCCCCCCCCCCGCACGCCAGGGGAACAGATGACTGAACAGGCAGATGGGCACTATGATTGGACCAATGTAGGCCTAATACAACTGCACATCTGGATCTCGGCGGTGTCCGGCAGGGCAAGAATATTGCACACTATGCCCTACTTCTTCCCAGAGGGCAGGGTTCGGGAAAGCTCTTCCCGGAAGAAACCTATTTCTTCCGGAAATTGAATAAAACTGGATAAAAGGAGTTTCTTCCAGTTTCTTCCGGAAGAAACTGGAAGAAACTGAAGAAATTGAATAAACTGGCCAAATAAAAAATGTATTAGACACCAAACTAATTCATGCGCTTTGCACTCAAATCATCAAGCTACTTCTAGTCTTGGCAGCAATCTTTTTTTTTTTCTTCCAAAATTCATTTTTACTTTTTATACATTTACCCTTGCCATTATTATTAATTTGTTCACAATTTGTTTTGTCTTGCCATCAGATTATACAGATGATAATTGGAACCCCTTTCCAAAAGTTCCATGTGCACATTTATACTATCACAGTTGTAAATTGCAGATGGCAAACAATGAAAGCTTATAAAATCTGTTTGGCCACTTGTTATTTTAAAACACAATCTAAAGCAGCACCCATTATGGTTCTTTTTGTTTTAATGTTGTTTTTGTTCTACATATCTACGTTGGTATTGCTTAGTGGGGATAACCTGGGTTAGGGAGACTATACATTTCTTAAAGACATTGAAGATGTTCAAGTCCTTTTCAAGGATCTCTGCCTGGCCTTGCCTGGCGTTAAAGTGTCTAAATCATTTTCTTCCAGTATTGTTAGATTTAGGCCTTGTGAATGCATTTGAGTTTAATTTTGCACTTGCCATGTTGTAGGTAGGGGTCCTGAATGTTTATTTTAAATTATTTTACTAATATTTCATTCCTGTATATATAAAACCAAAAGTGGTACTCATTGGCTTTTAAAATATAAATTGTTTTAAATGACTTGTTAGTTTCTTTCCTTCTTCTTCCTTCCGCTTGCGTGAAGAAACTGGAATAAACCTGTTCTTCTTCCAAGTGGAAAAAACCGCGGAAAAAAACGCGGTTTTTTCACCGCGGAGAAACGGCGAACCCTGCCAAGAGGGCTCCCCTCATTCCCCAGTATAGCTACGTCACTGAGAAGCCCCTTCCCTCCGACCACAGCTACCAAACTGGGGGCTTTGGGAGAGTGCGTGCGACTTTCCTTGTTTTGGCCATTTAATTTGGGCATATTTAATGTTACTGCTTAATAGCGCATTTGAGATAGGGGGCCAAACTTTGACAGCGTCTTGACTAGACATTTTGAGGCATATAAAGGCAAATAACGAGGCTTGGAGAAAATATGTACTGTTATGGCAGCCACAGCGTCATAAATGCGAGTTTTGCGACGCCGTATGTCAGTTTTGTCCGACCCCGTGTGTCGATTTTTGTATGGGGTCGATTGCGACGCCGTGTATCGAGTTTTTGCGACGCCCGATGTCGAGTTTTGCGCGGCCGTGTGTCGAGTTTTGTATGTGTCGAGTTTTGCGACGCCGTTGGTCGAGTTTTGCGACGCCGTGTGGCCGAGTTTTGGACGGTAATGTGGCCGAGTTTTGGACGGTATTTGGCCGATTTTTCCTTCCTGTATGTGACCCGAGTTTTGAACGATTGTGGGGCCGATTTTTTGACGGTATGTGGCCGAGTTTTCCGGTATGTTGGCCGAGTTTGGAGATATGTGGTCGCGTTTTGGACGGTATGTGGCCGATTTTTTCCGTATGTGGCCGAGTTTTGGACGTTATGTGGCCGAGTTTTCCCGGTATGTGGCCGAGTTTTTTAGGACGGTAATGTGGCCGAGTTTTGGACGGTATTTCCGATTTTTGTGTTTTTAGAGCTTGTTTCCACATTGAATTATTTGTCATTAGTTTTTTTATTGTAGATATTGATGATCTAATATGTTGCTTTTTTAATATGCTTCTAACATAAATCAACTTTGTATAAAAACTTAAGAGGGTAGCTAACACAGATTTTTCACAACTTTGTAATAAACCTTAAGATGGGAGCTACACGGTTTATCGTCGCAAAGTTACCAATATTATATTATGTTCATGTCTGAAATAAGCCCCACTTTATGGAAAACCTTGTGTAAGGATTAGTCGGTGGTTTTGTTGCTCCGTTTAGTGTTGTGCGGCGCCCTACCTTACCCGGGCGACGGGCGCATTTATCACCATTATTTAAT
Organism: Ophioderma brevispina; assembly: GCA_023653785.1. Taxonomy (NCBI): domain Eukaryota; kingdom Metazoa; phylum Echinodermata; class Ophiuroidea; order Amphilepidida; family Ophiodermatidae; genus Ophioderma; species Ophioderma brevispina. Next base: position 3,717 of record JAMKCH010079246.1, on the reverse strand, counting down.
TTATGGCACTGTACGTAGATATTTTGTGATTGGCAACTGTAATATTTAATGAATAGTGCAGACCATGTTTCTATACTTGGATATCAGAAAATACATAATTTGAATCTACAAGCAATAAATTAAGGCCTTCAGTACGTACGCTCCGTGCTCGGATACGCTATTGGTTTTACGTGTCTGGTGGAAAAGTGGTGGCGCTATTCACAAGCCTGGTATCTCGAAGCTTAGTCACCATGAAATCGCTTCCGAGAGTTTGTGGTTTGCGTCTGACTTTGTTTAACATAACTGTTTGCAATTTCTCACTCTTCCGACGCCATTATTTTCATAAAACTCTTACACAAGGTCCACTACTGGCTTTGGGCAACCAACATAGCTGCAATTTTGCAAAAAGAGCGCAGTTTCAGGCATTTTCTTCTGTGACTTCCCACGTTCCAAAGGCTATTTTTCCAAATCGTCTGAATATATCTTAATTAAAGTGACCCTTTTTCTTAGTATGAATCAGGTTTAATGAAAATAAAGAAAACTCCAAAAATGTTGTTTAAGAGCACAAACCCCATAATCACTCCGCATTTTGTGTAATGGTGGGTAGTCCGGTAAAAAACATACCGTCGATGTAAGCAAATTGGTGTGCATGGTGGGTAGATTTGTGTGATTGTCAAATGTTAATACTTAAATGAATGTGCAACAATGTTCTATAGTTGGAATATCAGAAAATAAATAATTTTGAATCTACAAATAGTTAGGCTTCCGGAATCTCCGTGCTCTGATACGGCTATGTTTTACGTGTCGGGTGAAAAAGTGGTGGCTCTATTCACAACCCTGTATCTCGAATTCTAACTTCTATCCGTTCGGTATCAAATTACCATATTTTTTAAAAATTTTCATCTTTTTTTGATATAAAATATCTTCAAACCTCAAATATTTGTCCACGTGGGTTGAAAATTTGAACTTATTTCAAGTCAATTGTAGCGTGTGTAGTTCAATGGAGTAATATTTGGTGGGGTGCGCCCACTATGGGCGAATTATTATATCCCTGGTTTTTGGTCCGATTTTCTTTCTATCAGCACGTCCTACCTGTGAGTCCAACGAAGTAATGATATTTCGCTTCTCTTGTATACATGTACTCCATGCATTTCATGGGTGAAAAGTAAACAAAGGGAAGATAAAGAATTAAGGGAAAGAAAGTGACAGCCTAAAGCGGAAGGTGAGAAATGAAGAGAGGAGTGGGGAGGGAAGGAGTAAAAAGAAAAGAAAACAAAAAGTGAAGATATAAAATAAAACATAATATAGATAAAGGAAATGAAAGTTGCGACCCAGGATGCTCTATATTTTCAAAAAATCTGTACTTAACCCGCTCTTAAGGTGGGGGGTGGTGGGCAAAGTAATGCGACATAGATACCTTGGTAATTTCAATTACAATCCTTTCCCGTCATTTTGGCGAAAAAATTTTGGGAGTACTTCTAACACCCCTAAGGGTAGTATGGGTGAGCCGTCAAAGTCTCGGATGTAGGAGTGGTTGGTTGTCACCCACTCGGAATTTTTAGTCGCCATTTTTGACAAATAAGCTTTCATGTTATGGTTTTGAAAACTTGCAGGTCATGTGTAATCATCATTTTCCGTTTTTTATAAGCAAAAAACCCGGGTTATATGGCGTATATTGAACATTTGTTAGCGAAAAAAATCAATTTTCACAATGTTGGCTTTAATTATTTTTTTTTTTCGCTGAAAACCCGTCCCTTGCTTAAAAACGTCTTGTGACTCATACATGACTCGATTTTCAGATTTTTTGTATCAATGGATAAAGGAGACCCTACATATACCAATACCAACAATCATACTTTGGGCGTCTCAATTCCAAGTTCATGAAGGGGGGGTGGTAAGTTTACTGGCTATCACCATTTTTACAGCGTACTAATCTTATCTATCAAAATCTATTTTCTTGATTCTTTTTAATACTAAAGGTTAGAAGGAGTAACCAAAGGAAAGAGGTACCGGAAATATTCTCAAAATGAAAGGAATAGGAATAACTATAGAGAACTGCCGTCAGTGTTGTAACCTGCAAAAAAAGGGCTGGTTTAAAAAATCAGTGTCTAAACCGACCTGTTACTCCTTTGCTAATGGCCATGAGTACATTGTCATCATACATGTAGATTTGACAATTCTAGGGTTGAAGACAATATGTGGCCAAGAATAAATAAGGATCTTTTGTATTCATATTAAGTTATTACGTCAAGTTTACTTGTTGCATTTTTGTAAGAAAACAATAGAAATACAAGAAAAATAGAGTTTTTTTCGCGAAAGACCTTACCATGCAATACTTATTTGTAAAAAAATGTCATAATGTCATTAACGTAATAGGATGCATAACTGTATAAAATAACTATGATAACATATCAAAAATAAAATCAACATAAGATCATCAAATAATAATATGACAAATAATCAATGTGGAAACACAAACTCTAAAAACACAAAAACGGCCACATTACCGTCCAAAATCGGCCACATACCGGAAAACTAGGCCACATACCGTCCAAAATGCGGCCCCTAATCGTCCAAAACTCGGCCACATACCGGAAAAACTCGGCCACATATCGTCCAAAACTCGGCCACACGGCGTCGCAAAATTAAAACTCGACCACATACAAACTCGGCACACGGCGTCGCAAAACCTAATACGGCGTCGCAAAACTTCTATACCCGGCGTCGCAAAACTCGACCACATACCAGAAAACTCGACTCGACCCACGGGTCGCAAAACTCGGTCACCATCCGGCGTCGCAAAACTCGATACAAGGCGTCGCAAAACTCGCAATACCAAACTCGGACACCGGGTCGAAAACTCTATATACTACTGCGTCGCAAAACACTCGCATTTATGACTGCTGTGGCTTGCCAAATACTGTCTCTTTAAGTTTGCTTCAATGTGCAGAGTGAATCACAACCCGTTTATTGACCGCTCCCAATCAAATCAGACTAGCGGTTGCCCGCGCGAAGCCGCGTGCCAACCGCTAGTATTAATCTAATGGTACGGCGGTCTGGTATTTCCCACGTCGTAGTCTTGTCACAGACTGCGAAAGAGATTATCTACATTGGTACACGCGGTAGAGGCGGTCTGTATTTCCACGGTGTAGTCTTGGCCACAGACTGCGAAAGATATTACTAATTGGTACGCCGCGGTCTGGTATTTCCCACGGTGGTATTCTTGTCACGACTGCGAAAAAAAAGATATTATCTAAATTGGTACTGCGCGAGAGATAACGTTATCAGTCCGTAATAGCGAATGTGTCCGTCAACCGCTAGTATTATCTAAATTTGGTACGGCGGTCTGGTATTTCCCACGGTGTAGTCTTGTCAACCGACTGCGAAAGATATATGCTAAGTGGTCGGCGCGTCTGGTATTCCTACGTGTCGTCTTGTCACAGACTGGAAAGATATTATCTAAATTGGTACTGCGCGAGAGATTAACGTTATCAGTAGAGGGGCAACCGCTAGTATTAATCTAAATTGGTACGGCCGTCTGGTATGTGCCACGGTTTTGTAAGTGTTGTCACAGACTGCGAAAAAGATATTATCTACTAACTTGGTACGGCGGTCTGGTATTTCCTACGGTGTAGTATGTGTCACAGATTGCAAAAGAGATTATCTAAATTGGTACGGCGGTCGGGATTTCACACGGGGTAGTCTTGTCACAGGATGCGAAAGATTTATCTAAATTTG
>JAMKCH010079237.1:0-55325 GCA_023653785.1 Ophioderma brevispina | reverse complement strand
AGTGCAAACCCCTTATGCAGTTAAGTGTTTAAAAAAAGCTTGTACAATGTATATTCTCTCACTGTTTGACCCTTTTTCCCTTAAAATTCACAAAATTCCTTTTTGGACTACTTTTATGTTTGTACTGTTATATGCAACCACCAATATTTCCAAATGACACTGAATGACTGCAATTTTAGTGGCCTCTCACCAAAAGACCCTCTTCCTTTTTAGTCATTGCTGTCTGCACACCCTCACTACAAAATGCAACTTTAGATAAAAAGTGAACCAATCAATCATCCCAGCCCAGCAGATACTGCAGCTGCAGGGCCTTTTGAAATGGAAGAGAGCTTCAGAGCTCTCTTGGCACCCCCAAGAAGTTCTGGGGTTTGTTTGGACCAATATGCAGAAAAATATGAACAGGAATAGTGAATCATCAAAGGGAGCTTTAAATCACTGTTACACATAAAAATTAAGAGGATGAATAAAGAAGCAATCACCTTTGACAATGTCTGCCCCAGATGACCCCTACTTGGACCTTTGACCTTATATGAATACCTTAAATAGGCCCCACTAACCAATGATTCTATTTTAAGTTCTGCCAAAATTCCATGATTAGTTCGCAAGAAAGGGAGATAAATGCTACTACATTGTAACACGCTGTTTTACAGAGAAAGAGAGGGGGAGAGGGAAATCTCTCTCTCTCCCTCTCCCTCTCTCTCTCTCTCTCTCCCTCTCCCTCTCTCTCTCTCTCTCTCTCTCTCTCTCTCTCTCTGCACTAAGAAGAGACAGACAACCAGTTAAGTTTCTTTTTAATTTCTATACAGCTTTTCATATAACCATCAAGAATACTGAATTTTTCACAGAAATGAAATTCTGTACCGCTTGTGTGCATAGATACACAAAATAAACAGAAGAAAATGGCACACAGAATAACGTCCCTAAGCACAGACATACAGACAGACAGACAGACAGGTGGACAGATGGATGGCTAAGTTAACAGACAGATGGACAGTTAAGTTAATGAGAGTATACTTGACCACCTAAATTAGTCCAAACTGCTACTATAAAAGTTAAATGCTCAGTAATGTTCAAGATTTTGTTAATGTACCAAATTGAAATGCTATAGCACAAAACATAATGCAAAAATATTCATTATGGGTGATCACTTCCCTGTATATGGAGTAATTATTTTTGTATGGTTTCAATTTTCTCAATTTTTTTGAGTAACAAGTGGATCATAGCAAATTCAAAAGCCAACAAAATAATTTTAACCCATATTAGGGTAACTCATGTGGCTGTTCGAAGCATGCGTCTTCTTGGGTTAAAACTACAAATTCATACCACATCAAAAATACCAAGAGTATAAAAAATCCTGTGAAAATATTACACTATTTCAGCATTTATCTATTAGCAACATACCATGCAAAATTCATCAAGAAGAAATTATAACTTTTTGTAATTTGCCTTACTTAATTAAAGGTGCAACGAGAGATTTTGAGGCACCCAAATACTGGGTCATAATAGTAATTTCATATAGATTAGACACTCTATAGATTTCTACCTTGTATTTGGCTACAGAAATGTCTTAAAAGAGAGAAAAAAAGTGATTTTGATTTGTTTATATTTCTATATAAAACATAGGCTGAATTTCGTATTTGCTCCTATACGAAATTAGAAATTTCACAATTTTTATACCAAAGAAACATTTCTCAGCTTAATCCTTTCAGATGGGGGTATTTTTGATGGAATGTTTTACATCAGGGCAAAAACCAGTACTTCTGTTTTTTTAGGGATACCTGATATGTGAAATCTCTCGTTGCACCTTTAAGAAAATCATAAAAGATTAAAACCTTACAAAAATAATTTTTATCAAACCCAATTTGCATAAGTGATAGACTGTGTTGTAAATCTTTCAGGTATTTACAGTCGCCAAACAATTCAATCATTCTTGTGGTTTCTTCCAAGCTCTAAACAATGTGTCACAGTCATGGAAAAAATCTTCAGTGGAGGGAAAAAGAAATTAGGGCCTATGATTCTAGAGTGGGAGCATGGACCTAAGTCAAACATCATCCTTCATCCCCCACTACAGAAAATGTTTATATAACACTTTTGGTAGTTAGTATGGATGGACCCTCTATATCAATGATTAGTACTCTCAAATTGTGGTGTCACTTTTCAATAGAGACCAATCTAAGGTTACACAGGGGTCAAACTTTTAAAATGCTCCAATCATATTGAAATGTATGCCATATTGTCTGTGTAGTCATAAGGATTCTGAAAATGTATTGTTTGTACGTACCATCTATGACCACTGGTTTTGGAGTTATGGGGTAAAAATTGCTAAAATTGTAAAAAGGTCAATTTCCATTTGTACAAGGGTCAAAATCAGAAAAAAAATGGAACAAATAGTTTAAATCTAGTTTAATGTGTAAAAATAAGGAATAGTTTGTAGCATCTGCAATGCATATTGTAGTTATCATGTTATCTGACGAAATAGGTCATAGGGCAACATAATAATTCAATTAACATTGACCTTCTTTGACCTTTATCTCGGTAAGTAAACATTTAACATCACCAAAAATATACTTTTGGGGATTCCTCTTTCCTCAGGCAATAATTTGCAAGTATTTAAAATATACATGTATGCAATCAGAGTAACTAACTTTCAATGTTGACCCCTGTTCAAATTGAGATTGACCTTTTTACCATTTTAGTCATTTTTACACTTTAACTCCAAAACCAATGGTCGTAAGTGGTACCAACTTTGGAATCCTTATGACTATACGGACAATATGGCATACTTTTCAACATGATTTGGACATTTTAAATTTTTGACCCCTGTGTAACCTTAAACTGGCCCCTATTGAAAAAGTGACACCACAATTTGAGAGTACAAACTACCCATCAGTAACCTAAAGGGTGATACTAACTACCAATGGTCTTAACCCTTTTTTGTAGTGGGTGGGAATGAACAAACAACTCAAACAAGGCTCCTGTGATATTTTGCTCCTGCTCTAATCAGAGCTGATCCAAAATCTAAACTTCCCAAAATCCTTACTCCCCACCTCTCAACTCCCCCCCCCCTTCCCACCAAATGAAACAACCCCTGAGGTCTACCATCTTTCTTACAATATCTCTGATTGGTTCAAGTGATATAGCATACCACCTGACCTGAGTAACCAATAGACCAGATACAAACCTTTAAGCTTTCTAACCATGTCTCTGATTGGCTAAACACAAAATATAACACTATGTATAACCAATAAAATTGGTCGGTAGACATCAGGTTCTGGAGTCCCCCCCCCCCCAATCCACTAAGTGTTAATGCCCAATAGGCAAGGAAAGTCACTCTTTAGCCAGATGCCCTGGAGGCACTCATAGGCAAAACAATAACCATGAATACCTAATTACCTATGGGTGCCTTTGGATTGTTTAGGGAAAAGTAAAAAAGAAGTTGATTTGCCCCTTTTAAATTTAGGAGAAGGTATTTCAGTTCAACTGATACTATTTTCCTATTTTAGTTTGAGACATAGATTTCTTTTTCTATAGCATATCCTCTAACTTAAATGTAAATAGTTAAGCAATACATAGGTTTTTCCTGTGAGATGGTTCATGCAGTTTATTTTAATAGTCACATGTATGAGCATTTCACCTATCAAGTGCTAAGCAAATCAAAACTTCCAGGCTGTAAGAATGACAGGGAATGTGAAATTGCAAAAATATCCAGCCACCAAAAATGTGTGTCTTATAGTATATACAGCAATCACCACACTTTTTTGAACAGGCCATTCTCTAAATCCCGGCTCTAAATGCAGTAATGAGGTCAGAGATTAAGTTACACTAACTGCAGTAATTGGATTCTGAACAAGATACTGATCTTTTTGGTGTAAAATATGCATACAATACCTGCCAATACAAATTTCATTTCACAAAGCCAGTGAATCTCATATACAAAATTTCTGTCAACTTTTTGCTCCAAGTTGTAATCTGCTGGTGCTGGGAAGAGCCGAGAAGGGATTTAACACAATCCCAAAATGCATTGCATTGTACCTGTTAACTTCAATGTATCACACAGGCATACAGGAAGCAAACTAAATTTCTCAGAAAGCACAACACATAATGTCCACATGGCTCAAAGTTGGTTTGTTAACATGCTGTAATTGCCTCAAAAATAGTAAATCAGTGAAACTTAACCTAAGTCACTTTTAGTTGTGACTCATAAGTTCACATTTCATACTGAATTACACTTGCTCGTTTTCTTCAAAATCATGGAAAAAGAGGTCTTGTGCATTGTAAATATCATGATACATCACATAAACAAGCAGCACTGCCAATCATGCTCATTGTCGAGGGTTGTTGATAAAGCTATTCATAAGGTGTGAAATTATGGCATAGATGAGTGACCATCTCTCAATTCAGTGGTTTAATCTTGTTATATAACCTATTATCCAATAATTACAGTCTTTGTATTTGAGTAGAGCTACTCCTGTCAAATGAAAGTAAACAGTAAAATGATGTCAACATAACATGCTGCTATGGAATCCTATGTCTTTCCTTGTGTGTCTGAGGGTTTGTATTGAGCAAAGCTGAGGACACACATTCGATGGGTGTATAACACCCGTCCCAAGTTAACTGCTTCCATTGAACTGGAAGGGTTGCTTGAATATTTTGAATAACTGATAATTTGTTAAATTATTGATCAAGTTTTATTTTTGCACAACATAATGAAATATTTGCCACAGCAGCAAATCTGATGAGTGCTCCAACAGAAAACTAAGAATCAATTTCCCTTGGCCTTAGGTGAATAAAGGCTAAAAATATGGTTTGTTTACAGTAACCGGAGAATAGTTTGTACAGTAATCTAAGGCTATTGTAATACACACAATTACCGCTCACACTAACATGGTATGTCGGATTCAACTGAAATTTTTGAATTTTAGTATGCTGGTCTGAAACAGAGAAAAATATGTTGTAATCAGATCTAGAACCTTTAAATTTGATAGTACTGGCATGACAGGGGTTTTGGGAATTCATTTTATTAGATGTATACTCTGCCAGCTCGAAGTAGACGTAGCGAGCGGGGGGGCGGGGAGGGGCGTATACATGAACGACCTTTCAGCGAGAGCGTAGGTAAAGCACAAGCGCACTGCAACTGAAAGGCGGCACTGTGGGTACGCGCGCGTCGCCACTTCATACTTCAGACGAGACAAAGTATAGGCATATACGGGGGGGGGGGGGGGGGGGGGTGTCTCATGGGGAAATAAGTGGGGCTGGGGTACGGCCGTGGTACAGGGATGTGCTGTGCTGGACGAGAAGGGCATCATTTTCAGCCGTTTTGGTATAATGAACAGGCCCTTTTTCTTGAAGAAAGGGTTGCATTTTGTTGTAGTATGTTGTGGTTTATTCTTTCGGGTCGGTAGTGGTTCAAACAACAAGCCGAACAAACCCCACCCAACCCAAAAGTGAGAACCTCCCCCTCCCCAGGGGAATAGACAAGGTCTATGCAGAGTACACCAAGCCAAGTGCTGGGTCTAGAATAGGCACGACATGTAGTATTAGTATTACAATACCTGCATACAAGGTCTGTATGTAAGTGAATGGGCATTCTATTACTAGTACTAAGGTCTATTAGTAATATGACAATATTCATTCAATTAATTGCATATTCACAAATTCAAATATTACGATTTCGGTAATTTGGTACACTTCACATATTGAAGTAAACAATGCAGTAAACCCCGAAATTCGGAATAAAAACACCATTCTCTATTCTGCCACAAATCACAAACAGGTTATGACGGCTCACTGCACATGCCGAACAGCTTTAGCATCATGCAGCCATGGTAGCTATTTACGTAGTGAATGACATGCCGCAACAAACGGCTCCAATCTTGTCACTGCTATCATGGCTATACAACAAGTGTATTTGTGACTGAGGTACGGACAGGATTTTCCGTACAGTCGTGCATCATGCAATTTAACGATATCAAACTTACGTGAATTTAGAAGACATCGAAAACAGTGGAAGACATTCAAATGGACATACTTGTATGATCATCGCTATCCTTGGACGGTTGTTCAGAATCACCTTTCTCAGCTCAACCCATCAAAGTCCCTAGCAATCCATTCTCTGAACACCGGTAATTTACCCACAACAGGCGCTCGACTCATATCGCATCCCCGGCTCTGCTCAGGTGGTGTCTGACAACAGGTTCCAAGCCAGGGATCACAAATCGAGGGCGCTAATAGCAATTAATTACTTTTCCAGACGGTGTTAGACACAAGATAACTAAATCAGAAAATAAAATCAGCACTGAAAAAATATAGGTTTTCTAACATACTCTACAATTCATAAGACCAAAAACAACTTGAATTGAGATTCATATCGTTTATTTCTGTTATGCTAACTTCCATTTGGGAAACTCGACAGTATAGACAAGCTACATCGCGCCAAGCTGGTATGACCACAGATATATCTGTGGGTATGACCAATTACATTTTTAAGAAACATTATGTCTAGAAGTCATTGTGGTTGATTTCGAAGACGGCAGAATTTACTCTAAGCTACTCTAGGGACTTGCATTAACGTGGAGGCAACGGCTGAGGGGGGGGTTCGAACTTGCAACCACGAGATTACAAGTCCAAAGCTTTAACCATTGCACCACACGGACCATTTGACTTCAGACGTATCCTAAGCTTCACTACTCCTGCAAATTTCAAATATTTTGGCACTTTCGGGTCCCGATTTAAGGTGGATCACTGATAATGTCTTAAAAAACGTGCACGAGTTCAGCAAATAAAACATAGACCTACTGGAATGGATCCACACTACCACACTACAAACACTTCCACTTATCTATAAAAAAAAATAATAAATGTTTAGATTGTGTGAAAATTGACTGACTGCTATATTTGGCGGCAGTGAATCACTGCCGCCATTTGTGCATTGGTGTTGACCTATTTACTAAGGTTTTCAGTATCTTCTCCAAGGTTGTTAATATCTTCAGAATACGTTTTAGTATGTAGCCAATCTATTCCCGTTCCAAGACTGGCCAAAAGTTAAATATTTGCTTTAGTTAGTAGCTTCGTACCGAAAAAGAAGTGCGATTTTGGTAGGAAATTACTTAACCGAAGACTTTAAATTTTAGGTATACATTTTCCTCAATCGGTTCCCATTGTATAAAACTTAACAACAAGTTAAAATTTTAAGACTTAGGAATTTCAGCACTTTCTAATCAAATGCCTCCATAGGATCACAGTATGTACAATAAGCTAATATTGTGCCAAATTTGAAGTCAATAGCTCAACCCGTTTTAAGATAGGTGGTGCGGCCAGTTTGCAACCCTCGAAAAATGGCAACAAAATATATGCCATAAAGATCTAGAAGCGTTTAATTGTTAATTAATCAATTTTAATTTAAAAATTAGTATTATTAATTATAATTGATAAATTTTACAATTATCTGACATTTTTAACATAACCTTTTCTTGAGTGAATCGTAAACAAAATAGAGGTACTTTTAAAAAGTGCATTGTGATCCTAACAATTTGTTTAAATTTCATCAGTTGACGGTGCCGTCTGCCTTTCGTTCATCAGTTGATAAGACGGAATTAAAAAAATACGAATAAATTTATTCGTCATTTTCAGCACTGGTGGCTGCCATCATTGCAGGCAGACAGGAAATTTGGAGCATTAAAATATGGTGAGATATCACATCCAAGGAGATGGAAAGAGTTAAGAGTATTGTTTGGCAACAGTTGATCGTTGTATATTATATTGGCGAGTTGGGAATGTTTGTACTTTAAAGTGGGGGTAGTCATTAAGAGAGGTCAAATATGGTGAGTTACTCATTATTGGCAGAGTTAGATATGGCAAAGTTTGGGATGTGGCGTCTTATGTTGATGTATTGGGGATGGTTTTAAAAAACCTTAAAAAATTGAAGGCCTTTTTGTAGAGTTTTAAATGTGGTGAGTTATTTCAGAGTATTGCAAGAGTTGTGTTTGGTAAACACCTGGTTTTGGTGTTTACGAAGAAATAAAAAGGATGTTTGTACTTGTCAGTGGTAGGAAGGGAAGTTTTATAGGGGTAACTATATGGTACTGGTGAGTTGTCCACCTTCACAGTAAGAAAGTATTTTGATGTAACAATACTATTTTCATATATTTAAAAGTAATGTTGGGAAGAGCAAACAAAAAAATTATGATACTAACTCTGTTGTAACCTCGGCCATAATTTAAACTCTCGGAATAACCTGCCCTAATTCAAAATGTAAACATTAACACCAGTCATAACACACAACATCACACTTTTTTAACGTAACTCTTCTAATACTCTGAAGGTACCAACTCACCATATTTTAACTCTCAAAATGACTCCCCACTTCAAGTACAAACATTTCCACTAATCACTGCAACACGCTACATCACAGCGTTTGCTAAATATAATTCTTCAAATGCGTTGCTTTTGAAGTGACAACTCACCGCATTTTAACTCTCCAAAAGATCTCCCTACTTTTAAGTACAAACATTCACAACATGACTTTCCGTCGATAGATTTTTATTTCCGTCGGTTAAAATTTTCTATATTATGTTCTCATTACATACAGCATATTTCAGAATACTACATTGTGCAAATAAATTTGTCAGGGAACATAGTTCATAATTCTAAAAAAGATGTCCTATTCATTTGTATGTATAGTCTGGTAGCTTGCTGTAGCTATAATGTCTAATGGCGGCGCCCATGGCCAAGGGACGATTTTTTTATTCGTATTAATAAATTCGATCCAACTCACTGTTCATGAGCAAAATAATATTAACAACAATGCCCCATGTCGTACGCGTATAATAATAGTCCACTGTAATGTAATTTCTATCCAATTCCGGGCAAAAAAGCAACAACAAAAAAACAAACAAACACCAACAAACAAACAAAAAAACAGACAAAAATTACATTTCTTATTTCTCGCAACTTAATAAAACCGAATCTGCGTGTAATAAGACACATTTATTGGCCGTCCCGGGAGGGGCCTTTGGGAGCTCGGGCATTCCCTGGCTTTGCTTTTTAAAAACACGTAAAATTTAGCTTAGTTTGGGGGCATACTGGCTTGTTTTAATTGATAAGAGCGCCGTGCTAGTTACACTGCAAGACGGGGATGTTAACTTTAATACCATGGGTGTTAATTTTAACACCAGGCTGGAATCAATACGGGACCTCACCCACTGGTGTTAGTTTACACCATTTCGGTGTTAAATTAACACCATGTTAGTGTTATATTAACACCAACTTCGGTGTTACAATATGATATGTTTGGTGTTAAAGACACTGATTCACCCGAAAGAGTCAAAAATTTTGGAATTTGCAGAAATAGCTTAAAAGTGAAGGATAAGTGTGTACAATTCTCATAACTTATTTTTTGTATGTGGAAAATTGACAGAAAAGGAAATAAACAGCAATTATGTTAAAAGATATGAATCCCTATTCAATTACGAGTTGCAGTGAGTGTCCGTATGGACAGTAATAACTAAAATACTTTATTTTGTCGTTATCAGGTTGCTTTCAGTCTTAGCACTTGTAAGGTATGTATAGAATACCTATACTTGTTACAGACATGCACAAATCTGATTTTTGATATTTTTTTAGATTTTCTGAATTAGCAAATCACTGATAATGCCTTAATATTACACCACATTCGGTGTTAATTATTTGTTTAACACCGCCGGTGCCAAATTGACACCACTGGTGTTAATTTAAGACCCTCCTGGAATCAATACGGGACCACACCCTCTGGTGTTAATTAACACCAAACTTTGGTGTTAACATTTTTATTTGTAACATCTGACATTTTAGTAGAAAATTTTGATTTTGTTGTTGTTTGCTTCTATTGCAACTGCTAACCTCTAACGTTTCAAAAGCAGATCACCAAACTACATAATTAAAATTGTGCAGCAACACCGAGCGGTGTTAAATACTAAATTTCAACACTAGAAACTAACACCGAGAAGCTTGACACCGACTTTGTGTTTAATTTTTAACACCGGGACCCAGTTTTTGCAGTGTAATACGGAGGTAGCCGGTTCGAGTCCGGCCAAGCGCACATCATGCATATTTTTTTCAATATTTGTGTGCGCTGGCCATCTCCAGGGAAAGATTTAATTATCATTAATAAATATTCATCCGTACCTGGAGAGCCAAGTAATTCAAATTTCAAACAAATATACTGCAAAAACTGGGATGTTAACATTTTAACACCATGTCAGTGTCAAGCTTATCGGTGTTAGTTTCTGGTGTTAGGATTTAACATCGCTCGGTGTTGCTGCACAATTTTAATTATGCATTTTGGTGATCTGCTTATGAAATATTAGAGGTACAATAAAAGCAAACAATAACAAAATCAAACATTTTCTATTAAAATATCAGACGTTACAAACATAAATGTTAACACCAAAGTTTGCTGTTAATTAACACCAGAGGGTGCAGTCCCGTATTGATTCCAGGAGAGTGTTAATTAACACAAGTAGTGTAAATTTGGCACCAACAGTTTTAAAAAATAATTAACTTCAACATTTAATACCAAGCAATGTCATATCATACATTGTAACACCAAAATTTGTGTTAATATAACACTAACATGTAAATCTAACACTAATAATGGGTGCGGTCCCCTATTGATTCCAGGATGGTGTTAAAATTAAAACCCATGGTATTAAAGTTAACGCCCAAGTTTTTGCAGTGTATAAATATCGTATATGTAAATAGTTATACCGTTTGATGCTTTCCGCTATCAACCCTATCGCCAAAAAAAAATGCCATACCCACTTCCAGAAACCTTGTTCACAGTACGGCTTCGATGTGGCATGTGGTCCAGCCCCGGCTGGCTGCAATTTTCCTGTCCCGGAATGACGTGTCTGATCACATGACTTTTCATCGACGCCATATTTATTTTTCCGGTGCCGATCGGAGACTGGGAACTGTCGGGAAACATCATGTTTATGCTGTTTTACGACGATTCTTGATATTAAATTCTAAAATAACATAAAGTTTTAACAGATTACGTAAATCGAGTCAATACAAAATGGCTCTGAAGAAGGTGAAGGGGAGTTTAGAGCGTGTTTTTGAAAAGAATCTGCAAGATTTAGTTCGAGGTATCCGAAACAACAAGGATAACGAGGTTGGTCATCATGAAGTAAAAAACAAAAATAGAAAAAATAATATCTTTTTGATGTCAAAGTGTAGAAATCTGTGTACTCAATATATTTTGGTATCAGCTGAAACACTAGTCCAAAATTGGATGAGTAAACACACTCCAGTTACAGTCTAACCGTAAACCGGTTCAGTGTTTTGACTTTTTGATCTTGGAGTTGTTCTTTTTCTTTTTTATCATCGTGTTTATCTAGGCTGTTTATTATTATTTATTTTGTTGAAATTTGTACATATCATGCGTCATATGGTGATTGGTACTGCAGACAACAGGTACATGACTACACCCACCAAGTTTCATCATCCTGAGAGTTTGAACTAAGCTAAGCGTACGCAGTAACGACTTGTGCGACCTGTACACGGGCATATCGCGTGTCTATTTTAATCGTTGTGTTTGTACGCGCTGTCTAAAGCAGTGCGACCTTCACACACACACGCAGCAGAATGTTTGAATCAGTTCAAACAATTATTACTCTGACTATAGTCATGGAAAGAATTTAGTATTCTGCCACAGGCTACGAATTCGGCAACGTTAACGGAATAACCGCATGTTAAAGGGACCGAATTTTAAGTGTGGCAGAATACTAAATTCATCCCATAGTGATGATAGTATGCAATGTGCAGCACTAGTACTGTAGCGATCGTGAGTGCACAACCAAGTTATTTCGAAATTTGATTCGGGCTAATTACATTGTTGTGAAGTACGGCCGCTAAGTAATGATGTCATGACCTCCGCCAGCTAGCGTTCGTTGAACAGATGTTTTGCTTGATGACTCAATCGTGCTCAGAGAGTTTTTTTATGATGAATCCACAAGGTGCAATGTTGTACCCTATCGCAGTTCGATTCATAAAATTTTCCATCATTATAGTTTTCTGATCATCGCAATACAAAAGAAAACAGCCACTCCGTTGCATTTTTGGTGAAAAATCTATTACTTTCCCCATAGAATTGATAATTTTGACATTTTAAGTTTAAAAACCTGATACTGGGATCTCTTGTAATTAAATTTTCGAATTGGTACGAAATGACACTATAGATCGGAAAATACAGCACATGTACTACGTGATAGTAATTCATTGCAAAGCCAGGTCGGCTTTGTGTTTAGAGGTCTATGCAATATTCACCTGTGTTTTTCCGAGAAATTTCAAATTGTATTTCCCCTTCATAACCGCCCAACGCCCACGTGACCAAATCATTGCGCAATAGCAATGTTTGAATGAATTATAAAATACTGTTTGAAATAATTATAAATTTTCATATATTGGTTTACCAGAATAAAATGTACTCATAGTTTCCCTAATTATTTGTTATGAGTGGTTCATGGTAGACCTTGGTGTGGAAAATGACTTTGAAATGCGTAATATAATTGGCATGGACATGCCCGAAATAATCCCTATCTCAGTCTCTATAGGGCGCTTGCACGGCAGGTCAATAGGTGATCTTGGCCAGACCTAGTTCTGCTGAGCCTAACCTTTTTGGTCTTTTTTTTTTCCAAAAAACCCCCCACATCTTTTAACCTTTTTGACATTATGTATTCAGCTAACGTAAAGGTTATCCCGCTGTCATTGATTGGTATCAACCAAAGCAAATGCCAATTTAAAGTCATCTGACATCGTCAGATTTTTTCAAACTTTTTACCTCAAACAGATCTTACAATCTAGAACAAGAATCACACATTTTTTGTTTGACCAACAAACGAACGTGTGGTCGACCTTTGACACGCCAAACTCCGGAACTGGCAACCACTCACTCATACCAGTTATTAGGGAGACATAATGCTGCTTGAAAATTCAATCCAATTAGTACTTTTTTTCGCCGTTTTATGAACAACCGGTGTGGATTCTTGTTCTGTAGTATTGGTAAATGCTACAAGAGTCCTGTTTGAGGTATGTTTGAAAAATCTGACGTGCAGATACTTTAAAATTTGGCATTTGCTATTGTTTTGATACCAAGTCCTTGTACAGCGGCATAACCTTAACGTTAGCTGATATACGCTAATGTCCAAATGTTAAAAGATATGAAAGACAAAAAGGTTATGCTAGCAAACTATGCCAGACCTGCCTCCAGAACAACCAAGCATGCAGAGAATACTGTAGAAATAGCTGAAATGTTCGGTGAACCAGGTGCCATGCCTTGTATTCTTCTTCATGCTTGGTTGAACACTGGAGGGCAAACAAGTGTCCATTCAATATAATTTAGCTCTGTGCAAGGTCCCTATAACCTACATTCGAAGTCGTGACCGCATCCCTACTTCACTCCCATCGAAGTGAGTCTGCCTATCCACATACTCACAAGGACAGTAAATAGCTTGTGTTTAAGGGATGTTTGAACTGTTGCAAACACGCTCAGCGATTTCATGCCATGGCTTATAATGCAATAAGTGTACCTTTGTGTGCACTCCTGCACGCCAGACCATTGTACTGCAGACTTGTATAAACACGAAGATTGACCTCCATTCAAAATTATCCCAATATTTATTGTGGTGAGAAAAAGCTCCTTGACATCTCCCTTTGTTCTCTGTCAACAATAACACACATAACTTCTAAAATTGGGTGGACAATTTCCATTTTTCTCGTTAATTTTTTCATGATATTGCTCTTCAAAAGTTCTCAGGATGCTTTGGATTCATTGTATCATGTTCGTATGTGGTTCTTGTAAGTTGGACTCTATTTTTGTAACAGAAGACGGGGCATGTAAACAAATGAACATCTGGTGTCCACACTAGTAATGGAGAGATGTGTACAGTGGGTTATCACTACCCTTCCTCTTGTGTTAGTGGGTTATATCCCACTACACAGATTCGATCTGTGTACCCCGCATCCCCTGGCGGCCCCTGGGACTGTTGACAGCTTGTGTGCGCCAGTACTGAAAACATTTGGAAACAAGGCCAAGTGCGAATTGGGGACACCAGTAACGCTATACACGAATATACTTACGTCATCGTTAAGGTTGATAACATCTCCATAACCACAGTGCCACTTCCTTTATATGATGATCCCTTACCTGCCAAAAAAGAAATCGGCAAATTTTTAATTCAACCTTGTCATTTACCCTCCAATGGTTAAAAAAAAAAAAATGCGGTCAAAACCAATTTTTGTCCCTTGAGGTGGTCTGACTGTCACGACAAAGCATGGGACGTTCAATGACGTGTTTGTATTCTTATTCCAACCGGCAATAGACCGTATTTATGTGTACATAATTACTTCGCCTTCTTGCAGAGGGACTCGTTTCTGATCATGTGACCTCCTTCACCAACCCAAAATACAGCGCGCCCTTGAGTCACGACTCTGAAGGAAATATGGTTTCCAGAAGTTTGATGCCATTTTTTTCACATGCAACTAATTAAAAACGAAAATAGGGACAAAAGAAGAGTTAGAAGTCTACTCTCACTCTCTCACCCATTGCATGCAGGTTTGAAGTTGTGAGTGTCTTTTATATAGAATTTGCAGTAGACAAATTGGACCCATTGTTTACACATGCTATATCGCATTCACACGTGTCGTGCGTTATTCGGCGGCATACCTCAAAGCAATTCGATAAACCAAGATTATCATCACCTTTTTCTCTAGTATAATTATCGTATAAGCCAGGTAAGTTTTGGAAACCAGCTAGCTTGGCCAGCGGGGGTTGGCGAAATAGGATAGGTTTGGACATAGTATTATTACTGTACGCATACTACTAAAACGTAGGGCACGTGGATTTCTAATTTGCGGGCAATAACTTAGGCTATCTTGATTTTTAATTACGTATTTCTGGCCTGCACCCCTGCATATATTTTATTTTTTTCAAAGCTGTCTATTTTAAGATGGCGGTGAATCGCCTGGCAGCGGCAAATAGTGCAATGTTAGGATCAAAAATTCCACCCTTTACCGTTAATTGTCAGCAGCCTCAATGGTTTTTGTTCCTTTTGACAATTCGTCTATACATTTCTTTAAGATATATTTCACGTGAAAAGGTTATTTGTACTTCAGATTTTCGGCGCGTTTGCCGGTGAATCGCCGAACGCTACCGGGCATCTAAAAATAGAATTCACTCAAGCATCATACGCAATGCGCATAACTAACCAGGGAAACAACGGAGCGGTTTGGTTTGGGCGTGGTATATGTTTGTTAGCGGTAAAGGTGCCAAGGTGCAAGACTGAATTTATCCGATGTGATTGAAAAACTCCTGTCAGTGTCATCTGGGATTATATTCCGAGGTTGCCCTGTAAATTCATTTTTGGGTTTGTCTGTCAATTTAGAGCTAGCAGTATAAATAATCCGGGGTCCATTGTGGCTTTACTTGGCCGTATTTAACAGCTAAGAGCCCTTGTATTCTGCTGATTTCTTCTTTCCAATGCTCTTTTCTTTCTGGGTTGCTTCAAAAGTGCTACTGCTCAGTTGCCGCAGAAGAATCGTGGCCAGCTTAATATCCAACACCCTGGCCGCGTAATACAGCGTTGAGCAAAGACCAGCGGACGTCCTTGCATCTTTCCTTTTCCGAGCTGCTTAAATACCCCATAACATACCTACATTACGGCGTGCGCGTTGCTACGTGCCCTCCTACAATTCAATTGCTGGAAAGAATTTGTATTGTGCCCACCACCACCCCTATGAATTTGGCACCCTCACAGAATAAACTGCATGTTGAAAGGTGCTTCGTTCACGTAGCGTTGCACGTCTTCCGTACCTACCTCCTACAACGCTACGGACGGGAGTGTATTGAAAAAGCCGTGGTGGGTGCGCGTGTCTTCCGATGCGGAATAAAGCAAATTCAGACTCAGTACAAAAACGCACTTATTGAAATCTTTACCTTTGATGTAGTCCAAATTATATTTATAGATATACGCACTTGTTTCCTGACTAATTTTCCATTCATGGTTAAAATCTGATTATTTTGGAAACAGTTATTTCTTAACCGTTAAACCCATTTAAAACATAGCAGTCGCCCCACTAGATCATTGAGTTGCCCCTGGATTGTTGCCCGGTTTATTTTCTTTAGAATAGGCACGAGCTTGCTTATTTTCGCTGATTAGCAATAATTACACACATACACCCGAGTCCCCGACGGTGGGGAGACACTGGGTGTTTAGCTATGATTCAGTTTCGGTGGCTTTTAGGGTCAACAATTCACGGATTTAAGCATGATCTGCTGGGGGGGCACCATTTGTAGTTTAAAATTCGAGCGTAGTAGGATGCTAATACTCAAAAGTTTTCATATATGCACAGATTCTGTGTCATCGAAGACTGTAATTATACCAAAACTCTTGACTTTGTGGCCCAGTGTAGCCCGTTTTTTTAACGAACTGCCGCTCTGGCTTTAGTGAAGAGTGGAGATAGTAGGGGCTATCGTAGCGAAAAAAGCCAGAGCAACCTCGGCTCTGTTTGAATATATGTAGTGGCAGAATATGAAATTTACCCAAATTTTGTATTGTGCTACCACCCTTTGCCCTTGAATTTTTGACAGGAATAAACCACATGATGAATGTGTGCAGACGACTAAATTCACTAGTGTAGAAATGTAGAACCAATCACATCCGGGAAGGTTCTGAACCGGCCGATTTTAAGCTTATCGATCTGGATCGGAATCGGCAAAATTTTCCCTCCTACCGATCTCATGACCGATCCCAACCATACTACATCCGAGAACAAACGGCAAAAAAACCTCATTTCAAACTCACCTTAATCCAAACCATAGGCATTATGTATTTAGATTGGAATAGACTCAAACTAACATTAGAACCAACCAGAGTCGACAATCATTCACAATTGGTACTACAAATATGATGAAGCGTCCATGCATGTTTGTATTCGCAAGTTTTTAAGTTGACATGAATTCACTGTCAACCATTACCAGGGGATTTTCCCCATAAATTCTTCTTGATGAGCATGAAATAAAAAAAAAAAAAAAAAAAGAAAAACAAAGTTCCTGATTGGCTGAGTCTTCTTTCATTTTATTAAAAATTTAATGCAAGTTTTGAATAAATTTTGAGACAACTTTTCAACACAAGACATACCAGACATATCATAGTTTTATATCGTAAAGTTTTAAAGGGGTATGTGATGTTTCACCATTGTTACTTTATCCAATTTGGAGAAATATTCAAGAATATTTCTAGAAATGCACACGAACTTTCTCAACCATCATATGCATTGCGCGAACCCGGAAATCAACCTAATCAAATATGGAGCTGGCTGCCCCGGCTGGGTTAATCGCTGGTCGGTGGCCTACTGCAAGATGATGCATATGGGAGGGTATCATGGGGCTTCCAGAACACTCTGTAAATATAGGTTTTTTCCAAGTTTCTTCTGTGTACAACTGGTCGCATTTTCACCTAGATGTAATTTGATCATATAGCGTAAGTAATTAATAAGTACAATCATCAAATTTCAGAGAGCAATTTTACAGTGTACCGATACCACTGTGCAAATCTAATGGGTTTATCTGACATCCCATAGAATCGGTATCTGAATTCGGAAATCGGCCGTCAAACCTAAACATGATCGGAGATCGGCCGTTCAGAAGCAGTGTGTGATCGGTTTTTCTATCACTAAAATTCACCCTGATTTTGTAATTGAATTTGACAAGCCTCAATGGAATAAAACCACATGTTGAAGGAAGGAGTGGGGCCGACCACAAATTTTTTCCCTGTTCCCCCAATCGCTTGTGCCTATTTCAGATTCAGCCAATCATGCTGTCATGTGAACCATCATATTTATCCAACCTTGCCATTTCCCGATATCTAGTTGGATGACAGCAAGACTACTCACAACTTGGTCTCAATGAGAAATAACCATAATTCTGATTAAATTTTTATGGGGGTTGAATTGAAAATGGCCGTCATTCAGGTTGTTACAATAGTGTCATTCTGACATGACAATCATGTCGAATCATATCGGTGACTCAAGCGGCACAGGGTCAAGCCAATAAATCGATCTCCCCACCGTCACTCGGTACACCCATTGAATGTGTCCTGAGCTTTGCTCATTATCAACCCTCAACCCTCAGACACATAAGGACAAGACATAGGATTGCATAGGGCATAGCAGCATGTTTGTTTGACTTCGTTTTACTGTTCATTTGACAGGAGTAGCTCTCACTATGCATTACAATATGGCTCATCCCCCAAGGACACCGTGCAGTGGGCGGTGGTTGGATGCAAGTGGATCATGTGCCATAGGTCAAAGGTCCAATTTGGTCTAAAATAGGGTCAATTTGGTCAAATAGGAAAACTATATTGTTATAAGCTTTGTAAACAAACGATATTTTTATCTAAGCAAGTATGTGGAGTCATCTGGCACATAGATGTCACCCAAGCAAGTTGGTGGATGAGTTCGACAGTGGGGTATGTGGCGTGGGTCAAAGGTCAAATGCGGTCAAAAATGGGATTGAATTGCTATAACCCTCGTTAATTATGGCAGGATGATGAAACTTGGTGGGTGTGGTCAGCATTCAGTGCCAAAAAATTTGAAGGTCATTTCAAGGTCATGCAGGGTCATTCAAGGTCAAATGGAATTAAATTGCTATAACCCTAGTCAATTGTGGTAGGATGATGAAACTTGGTGGGTGTGATCAACATTCAGTACCGAAAAATTTGAAGGTCATTTCAAGGTCATGCGGGGTCATTCAAGGTCAAATCACTAAGTATGTCGTAGGATGATGAAACTTGGTGGGTGTGGTCAGCTTTCAGTGCCAAAAAAATTGAAGGTCATTGTAAAGTCATGCGGGGTCATTCAAGGTCAAATCACTTAGTGTAGAACCGATCCACACTGCTTCTGAATCGGCCGATCTCCGATCATGTTGAGGTTTGATCGGCCGATTCCGATTCAGATACCGATTCTCTGGTGATGTCAGTGACCTGTGTGATTTGCACAGTGGTATTCTGTACACTGTAAATTTGCTCTCTGAACTATGTTTATTACTTACGCTATAATGATCAAATTACATTATATTGACTGATAATTGTAGTACAGAAAAGTACAATATACTTGAAATGCGAACAGTTTTACACAGAAACATGGAAAAAAATGTTTTCCAGGGTTTTCTGAGCTCCATGATACTCCCTCCATCACATTGTCTCTGCAGTTGACCGGGCAGCCATATTTGATTAGTTGACTTCCGGGTTCGCGCAATGAATGATGGGTTAAAAAGTTCGTGAATTTCTAGAAATATTCTAGAATATTTCTCCAAATTGGATAAAAGTAACAATGAAACATCACATACCCCTTTATAAATTTACGATAAAAACTATGCTATATGTTGTTATGACCTGTGTTAAACGTTTTGTCACAAAATTTATTCAACAAACTTGCATAAATTTTTAATAAAATGAAAAGAATACCTCAGCCAATTAGGAACGTTGTTTCATCTCATCAAGAATTAACGGGAAATTCCCTGATACTGCCGACATGTGAATTCATGTAAACTTAAACGTTGTGAATGCAAAACACACACGACGCTACATATTTGTTGCTATCATAGTATTGTGAATGTTTGTCTGATGACTCAGGTTGGTTCTAATGCTAGATTTAGTAGATTAAATCAAAAACTTGGGCTTAAAGTCTTCATTTGGCAGATAAGGTGAGTTTGAAATGAGTTTTTGCCGTTTTTTCTAGGCTTTGTACTAACTGTTTGGGATCGGTTCATGAGATAGGTAGGGAGGGGAATTTTTTGCCGATTCCGATCCAGATCCGATAAGCTTAAAATCGGGGCGATTCAGAACCCTCCGATGTGATCGGTTCTACACTACACTAAGTATGTGGTAGGATGATGTATGGTGGGTGTGGTCAGCATTCAGTGCCAAAAACATTGAAGGTCATTTCAAGGTTGTGGGGTTATTCAACTCACTCAATGTGGTAGGTCATGAAACTTTGTGGATGTGGTCGACATTTCTAAACCGAAAGTTGTGAAGGTCATTTCAAGGTCAATTAGGGTCATCCAAATAAGTATAAATAGTTGTGTGGTCAATGTAGTCAACATTAGATACTATCAAATTGCAACTGCTATGGCAGGAGCCTCAGTTGTGTGAGAAACCACTTATTTCCATCACAATTCTCCTGGGTTCTTTAAAATTATTATTTCGCTCCATTTACCATAACCACTGGGTATAAGACCCACCTTCGGGTATAAGCCCACCCCAATTTTTAAAGAAAATACAGCAGCTAGCATACACTCGGGTATAAGCCCAGGTGGTAATTTTAGCATTCAGGAGTTGTGTGAGATCAGTGATACTGTATGGGAGTGAGACATGGTGCCTGAGTGAAAATGAGATGAGGATTTTGAGAAGGACAGAGAGAGCCAATGGTGAGAGCAATGTGTGGTGTGAAAGTGCTGGATAGGAGGAAAAGGACTGAGGATTTGATTGCGGATGTTGGGTTGGAAGAGGCGGCTGACCGACTGGGCGAAGGCGAATGGTGTAAGAAGGTATGGGCACGTGTTGAAGGATGAGGAGCATGTTTTAAAAAGGGCTTTGGAGTTATTGTAATTTTGTATCTGATATTTGCTCCCAAGTTCTAGCCCCTCCCCGGGTATAAGCCCACCCCTATTTTGAAGTAAAATCTTCCTTTTAGGGGGGTTGGGCTTATACCCGAGTGCTTACGGTACTACCGCAAGATTGGGCGGGGGACCGACCTTTGTGGTCGAGAACCGCCTTGTTGGTTTGAGGATAGATATTAATGAGAAATGAAAATCCTGAAATTTTGAGCTTCATACCACCTTTTGTTTTCCTGCAGAAGCATTCAGAAATTTAGGGGGTCACAACCAAATATGCTGTGTGATGCAAAAGACACTAGTGAGAGGGCCATAAACTTGCAATAGAACCTTCCAGAACTTTGAAAATCACTATCTGGGGTATTTTTTGGTGTAGAATTCAAATCTGGTATCCAAAATGTGATAGCTCCTTTACTTTTAAAGTTTTATAATGTGTTCATAATTGTATAGGTTGAAAGTTTTACTTTGTAACTCTGATTGACTAAAAGATAGACAATAAAAATATTCTTACTTACCCCCCCCCCCCCCAAACTTGGCCCTGAATGAACAAATGTGCATATTTAGGCCTATTAACTCTAAAAGTAAATACACTATGAACTTCCTGATGCCAGATTTGAATTCTACACCAAATATTACCCTAATAGTGATTTTCAAAGTTCTGGGGGACTCCATTACTAATCTGTGACCCTCTCAACATAGTCTTTCACATCGGGTGGCACTTTTGATGGTGACCCCCTTGCTCTAGCGGGAAAACAAAATGGACTATGATGCTCAAAATTTCAGGATTTTCTTATCTCATCAATGTCTACCACCACACAAGTGAAAAAAAATCCATGACGTGCTGTGGTGCACATCTCGAATGTTGACATAGAATGACCCTATGCACTTCTTGAAGTATCAAGTAAATACTATTTATGTTTGATTTTGCTTTTATTTTTTAGGCTAAATACATAGCAGCATGCATTGATGAGATCAAGCAGGAGTTGAGGCAAGAGAACATTGCAGTGAAGGCCAATGCTGTAGCCAAACTCACCTATGTAAGTCAATAGTTTTAACAAGTGTGCATAGCAAGAGTGCTGAAATTTGCAATTGCCAGGATTAGGTGATAAAAGTGAGACGCAATTTTGGATCAAAGATTTTTGGTTTGTGACAAATAACCAAGTTCTGAATGTTAAGTCTGTTACATTTTATTTACAGTTGCTTGTAAGTTTCAAGTCTTAATTGCTAGGCACCACTGTACTGTACAATTCAAATATGTTAGGTGACGCACTACGTAAAGCCCAGCTCTGTAAGGGTCTAGTCATTGTAAGTAACTAACAGTCATTGGTTAGGTGTGTTCATTGTGGCCTTTTCCTGTGTATTGTGATGAAAATCTTATCGTGATATCAGTCTAGGGATATTTTAAAGCATTTCCGGTTTGTGAAATTTACGTCGTAATTTTTTTCCACATTGAATTCCAAAGTCAATGACAGTTATATATCCTTAACTTATATGGGCTTCACATTGTTAAAACTGCATGATTCGCCATCTTATATTTTAGCCAAAATAAAAGGAATTGCGTCTTGTAGTACTTGCATAATTTCTGAGCTCGTTTTTCACAACCCATTCTATATTGTCTCATATATACATATATGGGCAGGAATCAATAAAATTGCTATCTGGTGCCTAAATCATTAATAATTTGCACCACAGTTGGAGATGTTGGGGTATGACATCAGCTGGGCGGCCTTCAACATCATTGAGGTGATGAGCTCCTCCAAGTTCACCTTCAAGAGGATTGGTTACCTGGCAGCATCACAGAGCTTCCATGAAGGCACCGACGTGCTCATGTTGACCACCAATATGATCCGAAAGGTACGTAAGGAGAGCAGTTAGCGTGCATTTTTAAACTAAGTAGCCAGAAATAGAATCAGAATGGAGAAAAATGAAATGTTGAGTTTATAAATTTGCAATAGTTTAATTTAGTTGCATTGGGGTGAGCATTGCTGTATAGCCCTGATTTTGTTGGGGTCAAAAAAAAAAACCTGAGTAAATTTAGCTGTAATTCTACAACTTGTCTTTAATACCTTTTTTATTCTAGGTTAGAAGTGTTGGTTAAAAGTTTTCTTCAAAAACATTTTTTTCTCATTGAAGTACTTGTCACAAGATGTAGTATGAAGGAAGAAAATGCATTTCATATGCAAGTTTAACATGTACAAAGTATGATAAAATTGCATTTTGGTGATGAACAGACATGCCAACTAGTACGGATTTCCCAAGTTCCATTGGAAAATAATGGTAAATGTGGAAATACAATTTATCCTTTAAACTGTGGAATTAGAAAGGGCCAAATAAAAAAAATAAAACACCTGTGGTAGAAGACTACCACGATGTTAGTCCCGATTATTTGATTGGTTACTATTACTTTAGTAAACAGACATTTCACATAGAGTCAACCAATTGGAGCATTTGTCTCAAAGTTATTGGGAGTGCCATTGCTGTCTGTGATTTTGGTCATGATGTGATTTGAAATCCTTTGTTCAAAATAAAATCAGAGTTGGCATCGTAAAGAGATATTACAGGGAAAAACGGCAAAATAACAGTGGTTTAAAATGATTATGCCACTAGATGGTATGTTGTGTCCTCCTGAAGGGACAAGTCCACCAACAGATGATTTGAAATGTAATGGTAAGACTTCATTTGTAGAAAAAATCTTGAGGTTTTAAACAACAAATATGGGCAATATGCAAGTACTGAAAAGTACTTTACAAAGTTGGCAGCTCTGTGTGTAACATGAAGCAATTGGAAAAGATACCCAAGTTGTAACTTCTTGGAAGTTTGAACACATTATCAAAATGATTTAAGTTAATTATAATTTTGTATTACATAATATTGAATACCATCACCTGTTTCACCATAATATTTGAATTTCTCTATTACTAATCAACTTATTTTCACAGGAGCTTAATGCTCCTAACATGTATGAGACATCTGTAGGCTTGAACGGCCTGGCATGCTTCCTCTATCCAGACTTGGCACGTGACATTGCCAATGATATCATCTCGCTGGTAAGTTGCCATGACAACACCTCGTCAAGGGCCTGCCAGCTGATGATGATCATGTCACTACTTGTTGTGTTAATCTTTTTGAGTTTTTATTCAGTGGACGACTTTCTAAAACTGCAGAGGTCTTTGGCGGGCAAATCTTGAAAAAATGCGATTCACCATCTAAGTGGTAATTATTACCTTTTGGAATGCATTCTTGCCATAGGATTTGTGTAGCGATCATTTTGGTCTGGGTTCAAATCTTGAAAAAATGCGATTCACCATCTAAGTGGTAATTATTACCTTTTGGAATGCATTCTTGCCATAGGATTTGTGTAGCGATCATTTTGGTCTGGGTTCAAGACAAGGAAGTGCGAATCCTATCAACCTGGTAATGGCAGGATTTCAAGGAAACACTTTGCTGCAAGTTAGACTTGCAGCAATGAAATCCAGCGATTGCGGCCAGCAAGATTGGCAATAACGTAAAAGATTTCAACAACGGCAAAGATTGCCCGATGCCCTCTGCAGGTACAAAAAAGTGGACCCATTGCATCTGCCATTTTGATACAATGTCCAAGTATGTCACCGCAATGTAGAAGCAAATGCTGATGCAGAAATTACTTTTTGAAGCACTTTTAGAAAGTTGTCTGTTGACTATCACGGTGTTAAATGTTGTGACCAGAAATGTCTTTTTGGCAACCAAATCGTACAACTTTATTGTGAGCTATCAGAACAAAATAAAATAAGTAGTTTGTCTTGGTGCTCACATGTCCAGATGCATTGATTTGGAGTAAGAAGGAAATGATTAAAGATATACTGGACTGCGAAATGCTATGATTGCAATCATTCCAATTTGTAAGCTGTCTATTGGTACACAGTCAATGCCAGTCCAGGATATTTTTTTTTTGATAAAAATATCTGCAAATTAACCAAATTTATATACACAGAATCTTTACCTTGTGAACCACAGTATTTCTAGTTCAAACTAGTTACCCCTTCAATCTACACAATTAATTTGTTATTATTAGTATATATTGTACCTGATGTATAATTTTGATTTTCTTTCTTTCCGGTACTACCACCTGTCGTGTCCGTCCGTCCGTCCCCCATGTGCTGCCCCGTTTTGCTATTGTGTGGTTTTGTGTGTTAGGATATAAACAGTGCCCAGCAGTACGACTCAGGTGTAGCTATGAGTGGTCTTGCATGCTTTACATCCCCTGACCTGGCCAGAGACCTGGCCAATGATCTAATCAGTCTGGTGAGTCCGTCATATCTTGTAGGTCCGGTACTAAATAGGCCAGAAGTATAGTCTGTTCAAAATAAAGTGAACACAACCTCATTCTTGGCAAACTATATTTACCAATTGAAAACCAGTGATTGAATGCACTATAGCTGCCATATGCTTACCTCTGGATGACATAAGGACCTTGGTCTTGTGTTATGTTAACTCATTATACTCCATCCAAGGTTGTGTTCCATCTTAACTGTGAACAGACTATAGTCTTGTCTGTTTGCACAGTAGATAAATCTCCTTACATGCGCACATCATTGAATATACTGTGCCTACATCACACTATGTATACTACTGTATGCCGTTTTATATTGATTCGCCTCATTAAACTCGCCTATTTGGAACTAATTAAATGTAAAACTGCTGATTGCAAATCACTAACACAAAGAACTTTGTAGGATAGCTGGCAACAGCTTTGAGATCTACTGTTTTATGTTTATAGGTGTCTTTGATGTGAAAATAAGTCTGGGGATTACAAATAGATGGGTGAATGCTATAAAGTTGTAAGTGCAATAGCTGTATTTTGCTAACTGAATTTCCTCAAAATTTTGGTCAGTGGCCCTTGAAATGAATAAAACTATTTTTGGATCCAGTGACATGGTTATTAGAAATTTGGCAATTGATTTGTATCATCATTGTATGCACCCGGTAAATATAGCGCAATGTAGCTATTGCAGCAATGATTTCCTTGAATTGTATCTATCAACATCTGTGTCCCCCAAGGAACCGTTCAAGGTCCACTAATTCATAGTAATAGAAAGTTGACAATTGATTTGTATCCTCATTGTATGTACGTGGTAAATATACCACAAGGCAACTATTGCAGTTTTTACTTTCTTGCATTCAACTTACGGAATGGAAAGTTCACTTTGTCATCAGCAATTTATCTGAGTATCATTTAAAATGGGAAAGTTGGATGTAGGCCAAAAAGATGGTGGATTAGATAAAGCTCTTGCTTGCTCTTACAGAGGTCTTGTCATTGCCAAACATTTGCCAAGTGGTTTGAATCAACTTTGGACTTTTTTGTTTTTAGTATGAACTATAATTTTGCTGAAAAATCTCAGAAGCAACAAATGTGATAAACTAGAAACCCTGTCATTTTTATTTTCAAAACAATAGAAGACTATTCAAAGCAGTTATTTTTTTTTTCTCAGAAAATGTTAATAAATTTATTCATCAATTGAAAGGTTGTAGGTGTTACTTTTTGTTTTGGGGATTATGTAAGGTTTTGTATTTATGCTCAAATTAATAACACTGCTGATTTTGTCTTATGTGGAGTATTAGAACAGTTAATATGTTTGGATACTAAAACCTTGCTAAACATGTTCCTCTTGGTCATTGTTTTATTAGCTTAGTTTTATTTTAGTTAAATTCATACTTGTCTGATATTGATACTTCAAAAATATGTATTCCCATATAATAAGCTTGTGAGCCCTCCACTCATGAATATGGAGAAAGAAAAGTTGCTCAAGACACGAAAGCCAAGAATTGACAGACAATAGACAGAATGGAAATTGTTCAGGCATCACGCTTAGGTTACATTCACCCCAAGATGTGACAGGTTTTGGATTTCACTCGTGTGATGATTCATAATGCTACCCTAGGGCCGCAAGAGTCAAATGTCAGTAAATTAAATCACACAGGTCGTTGCCTATCCTGAGATAAGGCTGGGGAGGGATATCATGTGATTGCTGGCAATGGATAGAAATAAGGCTGCACACCACCTTGGTGCTTACTGCCCTAATGTGCCTTTTTTCCCAATTAAAAAAAAAAATCATTAAAAAATATGCTATCACTTGAAAAGTCAGGAGGTCTTAAAAATTATATATCATTACGTAATTTAAAATTTCCATGGAGCTCAGTAATTTGAATATGGAATTATCCAAAGTAGGCACCATACAATTACAAGGTCAGAATTATTTTGTTTCGGGTACACTTGACTCTGAAGGACTAGTAAATCACTTACACAGTGTTTGATCTTGAAATATTTCTGGGTAATTCCATGCCAATTCACCATCGATACACCATACTCATGGATTTCTTTCTTTTTGGTTGTATGAAAGATATTCATGAGACTGATATCCGAAAATTGAGAGGGGTCACCTCAAAAACATGACCGGTGTGAAAATTAAATTCAGCGGGCATAAGTAAAGAAAGACTCCTCCGATCCTTCAAACTTAGCATTCTGGATAAACCTTTGCTGCAGATTGCATATATATGAACAGAAAAAAAATTCACTCTGCCCCAATTTAAAAATTCAGGGGGTCAAACAATGGCTCAAAAACCACCTGGACCATACTTTGGGGGGGGGGCATAGTCAAAAAAGTGAAAGATGATATAACTTCCAAATTTGGGCTGGTGATAGCTATCTTAAATACTACCCTTGTGTACAATCTATATATATCAGCTTCGTTGGAAGAAAATATAGCTGTTGCAAAAAGTAAAAAGTCCATGTGACCTGACTTGTCCCCATTAAAAGCCAATTGTAGACAGCGCACCAAATTTCTTGAAATATGTTGAGGGGGGTCCTTGCTAAATATTTTTGCGAAGTTTCATGGGTGTGTTAAGTGTCTCTATACAGTTAACTGTCTTCAAAAGCCCGAGTTATGTAATTCAGTTTGAAAGAATTCCATTGAAACACAGGAAACCTGAACTTTGCAAACTGGGTATAACTTGAACAGTTCACTGTTTACATATATTATATATGTTAGGATAAGTAAAGTATTATAAATTCCTTACAAACAAGACAACTAAGCTGAAATTTGGTCCATACATAATCAGGTGCTAATAGGTGAGAATATTGATTTCAATTTCATTGTTAGAGTTCAACAAGGTCAAACTGGATTCAAAGTCTTAAGGTGGTTCCCATGTGTAGCCCAAGAGTTACTAAATCGATCTAAAATCATTTCCCAATATGTTTTCCACATCTTAACAATTTAAAACCAAAAAATGTGTCTTCATTTTACGTTTCACTGGCTTTTTTCAGCTCATCAGATGCAAAAATCACAAAATACAGGGGTTTTCATATTTTTACGTTTTGAGTTTTTGGTGAACCCTACCTCCATGTTGCTTTTTTCTGCAGATTTGAAAGCAGGTGTGCTTTTCATAATTTCCTTGCTGAGGGTAACATAGAAATACCTGTGATAATAGTTTATTAATAAATTTGCCATTTTTCCCACACAATGTTTACAATCTGTTTTTTGGAAAAAAATGCCCAATTCTTGAGTTATGGTATTTCTTTGTTACCCGCAGCAAGGACATTATGAAAGAGCACACCTGCTTTCATGATCTGCACGACACAAGAAAGCAAAACTGAAAATAGGAGAGGTAGGGTTCACCAGCAAAAAAAGTCAAAACGTAAAAATATGAAAGACCCTGTATTTTGTGATTTTTGACATCTGAGAGATGAAAAGCATGGGAAATGTTAAATGAAGACACTTCTTTGGTTTTTTTAAATGTTAAGATGTGACAACAAATTGGGAAAAATGTATTTTAGATGTGTGTGTTAGTAACTCTGGAGCTAACATATGGGAACCACCTTAAAACGCACTTGAATGCCCAGGTGAAAGTTCAGAAGCGTGTACATTCAATGGGAATTTTGTCTTGATATTATTGAAAGTTTAGAGTCTTTGAAGCCTGTTTACCTACATAAGGCGGTTAGACACCATGTGAAACTTTGCCACAACTGCAGCAGGGGGCTATCTTAAACCATATTTCAAGCAGAATTTGGTTCAAAATGTCTGACATTGTTTTTAGGGGGGTCAAGGGTAAATTGGACTTTTTGCGACGCATATCTATTCCAATAAAGATGATATAAGTAGAGAGGGTACAAAGGGTAGCTATCAAGATTAGCTTTCACCAGCCCAATTGGAAGTTCTATCATTCTACTTTTCACTTTATGGCCACAAAGTATGGTCCGAGTGGCTTTTGAGCCATTTTGACCTCCTGCAACTTTAAATTCGAGCAAGGTGCATTTTTTATGATAAAATATTGGCAATCGGCAGCAAAAGGTAAATCAAGGTACCAAGTTTTTTGGAAGGATCTGAGGGTTGGTATTTTGGAAGTCTTTACTTTCTGGCCCTCTGAATATTGAATTTCACACTGGTACATGCTTTTTGAGGTGACCCCCCTCAAATTTTAAAATTGCTTATAGCGTGAAAATGAAGAGGTACCGAGCTCAATTTTCAGGATTTTAGTTCTCTGTGAAATCTGTCAATACACCAAAAAAAGTAAAGACAACCGATAAGAGCGTGGAGGGCTGGGCGGGGGGGTAGTGGGTTGGAATCAGAGGGGTGAACCAATGGAGGTGAAATGGGACCAATTCTATAAAATTTGAGAAATCTTTAAGAAATTTGTCTACAATGTGTGTATTTTATTTTTAGAAAATTTACTATCTAAGCATGAGCAAAAGCAGCCATTATATATTATATGTTGTGATGAAAACAGGAATGATTGATTTCCGGCTCTTTCTAGAATCCAATTATTTGGGTGTATGCGTTTAAAGTGTAACCAGTAAAATCAAATTTTATCACGCCTGTTATGGCAAAAAGCTGCGTTTCAATTGGTGGTTTAGATTCTCATTGGATATGGGTTGTCTTCAACTAGATGGCATCCACTAGGCCGTATATTCGCAAGAAGGCTGGTTGCTGATGTACAAGATTTTCCTCAAGGTAAGTAGTTCCCCTGATGTTACTGAATGGAAATTAAAATAGTTATTAAAGGTGGGTGACCCCTCATTATGGCCCAGTTTTTGATTTTTTTCTCTCTCTCATGGAAGCATAATCACCAAATATACAAGATGTGTATCAAAGTGTTCATTAGGCTATAGTCCATTTCTCTACCTCTGTGCAGTGATGTCATAACCTTGATGCAGCTTTTTCGCACGCGTCAAGATATACCGTCTTTGTGCACACGTGTAAATACGCCGTCGCTTTAAGCCAGTCGAGCGGTTTACTGGTGCGGCCATCAAATCATGTGACTGCACGGAGGTAGGGAAATGGAGTATAGTCTGTTTTAGCAAGTGTGGTCAACCACATTTGGGGACGTTTTTCTTCACGATATAAAATGGAAACATTTTTGGGGCCTTAAATTTTACTGGAGTACTGAGACAAATACAACATTTCTGATACCAAAATCTCCATTTGATGGGATGACAATTTACAGTATGAAATATATATGAAACCTAATTGCTTGCTAAGTTTTGTAATGACATGGATATTATGAATCAGCACAGACCTTGCAGTGCAATATAGGATTGGTTGTATTCACCCCAGGGGGAAGGACACGATCTGCTCGATTTGGGCATTTGCGAATTCCAAACGGTAATTTATGGAATTTGTACGTGCATTTTCAATGGCAGCCTCGGTCCCAGTGACATTACAAAATTACCTATTAAACCTTTGTTCAATAAATCTTATTAATATCATGATAATTTTGAACAAAAAAAAACGATGTAATTTCCAATAACGGTCATTAGATTTAAATATTTGTGACCAAACATAGTCTTCAGTCAAGTCTTGGTCCGATATGCATAAAAGCGTTCTGCTACTGTTAAGTCTTTGAAAAAGACTAGCACTCGGGTTACACCAGATGTTGATGCCGATTTGAATTCACTGTTGCTGTTTTGCATGTTCTACCCCCCTTTCACCCTCTGTAAAACTAGAATGCCAACGTAACAGCAAAACTTCTAATGTTCTATGAGGATTCCTAGGTAATTATGCGGTGATAATGTGTAGCTAACACTAACATATCTTCTTCCCCCAATCAGTTTCCTGAAGCTTTGCGACCAGCATTCCCAAGATTGAAGGAGAAACTAGAAGATCCTGACCCAGGTGAAATAACAAAATCATCTTTGTAATAAAAAAAAAAATCCAATTGCATGAAGATATAATAGCTTTGTGTTCTGTTCATGCTGTGGTGGAATAAATGTAATAGTCTCAGTTATGAAAGTGTATGTACTTTTCTTACATTGTGTATCAATACTGAATACCTAGTACTTGTAGTATTCGCTAACTTTTTGTCTTGGGGGATATAGGTCTTTCCCTAAAGCAAATATTTAGAGTGCAAATCAGTGGTGATTATTAGTCTTTGAGGGGCTTATAAGCCTAAATTTCTATAAACTCTGAGCTAGCTTCTTATTCACCAACTTATGCATAAATTAGGCCAAAATAAGAAAAAGTGTATGTTTGTCATCCACCACTCTTAGTTGGATGAGTCAGACAGTCAACATTTTTTTTCCTACAACACCTTTCTAAGTGTAATTGATATAAGTGCATGGCCACAATACTGGGAAATATTTGGATCTGGGGGTACTTGAATTTTCAATTCCATACTAGTAGTTTTAGCATGTACCGTTAAACCTGATTATATGTGTTTGAAAATTTTTGTTAAAAAAAACGAAGAATTTAAAAAAAAAAAACAATAAATATACTAGTCATGGTTTTTTTTTTTCACTTGAGATTTATCACTATTTTGGCCAAAAAATGACCCGAAAATGTGACATTTTAAAAAAAGAGACACATTTAGCTAAGACTTGTAATAATAACTATAAGAAACTCATTTTTTACTATTATCTGTTCACAATTGCTCACAAAATAATATACCAATCCCATTTCTTTTTATAGTTGTAATGGCTCATAAATACTACATCCCCGCTAAAAAATGCTTCGCATTGTTTCTTGTGGTCCATGACATATTTGTGAACGGGTGCATTTAAAAATTGTGTCTTCCTTAATTGACAATTAAATCCATCTATAATAGTTTTACAATTAAAAACTTATGAACCGGCTTTTTAAATTGGCACCAAAAAAATTAAGAAATTCCATAGAGTAAAACCAGAGGGTGATCGAGTCCATCCCACAATGCAATCAGTTTGGGGAAATTTCACCTTAGGATACCTCTTACCTGGAAAAGGGGAAAAAAAGAAAGGTAACCCTAATAAGGTCATATGATCCCACAAAAAATCCCTATTTCCTTAACACCTATGCTAAACCCCAACTTTTAACACTCATTTTAGCCCACAAAATGCTAGTACTTAAGGAATTTTTAAATCATGATCATGAAATGTTTTGTGGTGGTTATACTTAACACTTTTATCCCTTAGTACTGACATGTGTATTGTTTTAGTACATTATAGGGACATTGCATGGGATGTGGTTCAAACCCCCTCTGGAGTAAAAATGTCCTACATTATCTATATGACATAATGCTGATGCTGAAGACATCAAATAGAATTAGTCATTAATCAGTAACATTACTTTCAACAACATCAAAGTCACACCGTGTTTCTTACAGGTGTGCAATCGGCAGCTGTGAATGTATCTGTGAAGCTGGCCCGTAAGAATCCTAAGAATTACCTGTCTCTAGCACCTCTGTTCTTCAAGCTCATGACTAGCTCTACTAATAATTGGATTTGATCAAATCATCAACTAGTGAGTGATTCCCCACCTCCCTGAAAAACAAAATGTTGAATTGTTCCCCAGACAAAAGAGAGAAAGGCTACGCACTATTCTAAAATAAAACTTGCACCAAACTTACGTTCACCAAATTCAAAATAAAAATGATTTAAACTTCTAATGAGATCAATCCTTTAGGGAGACAGATTTGTACATGATAACCTTTAGGAGACAGGATTGTGCATGCAAATTTTGAGCTATGGGACTTGAATGTTTTTTGCTTTTTGTAAAGGACTTGAATGTTTTTTGCTTCCAAAACTTGCACACTCTGTAAATGACTAATTTCTTAGTACAATCCGCTGTAGAAATGCTAAGTAATAGGATTTGTTTCCCCAGCAATCGGTCTAAACAAATCACTGGGCACATGCTATATGCAGCAAGGTTTGAATTTCCCACGCTATCAGGCCTGCGATTTGTTTGGGCCGATTGCTGTGGCAACAAATTCAATTGCATGGCACTTCTACGGTGAATTTAGGAGCCTTCAACTCGAATAAAAATGCCTTATTACAATCCAAATCCATGGGATTAAAATGTATGAAATGTTTTATTCAAGTGAACAATATTTTGTGAAGCCTCACACTAACTCCCGCACCAGTGTACTCCTGCACAGTGTACTTGTAACCTACATGAATATATTTATTATCTCATTTATGAGATAATATGCTTAATGTATTTATTTTATAATCAAACTCTTACACATTAATGTTTGTCTCTTTTATTATAACTTTGGATATTATCTATTCCCCGACTGTCCGCGTGGCAGCGCGTATCCTTTTGCGTCCCATCTGTTGTTTTGTTACTTAGCAACTCAATCTTCCTCATCGCAAGTACCCGCGCACGCACAGCGCTATTATGTTAATATTTCTTGTGCGCGCATGCACAGCCCTGTCGCTGCGTTGGTTGATGTCCGCATACCTGCATACAGACTTACGCACGCGTTTGTTTTGAATACTGATTAATTTGAAGAATATTAATGCGTTCTGGAAAAACAGGATTCTTGATTTAGACTTGATGGCAGGCAGATGTGCATATGATCGGCTCTGACGTTAAATGCGGCGTGCTTGATTGAACTGGGCGACTGAAGACATTAAATATTATTGTGAATCATAAATACATCGTTGTGAACATTAATTTGGCGTATGCGTATTATGGAAGTGTAGTTTATCACACTGGATCTTCGCGGATGTTAATGGAGTCAACGAACAGCCCGAGTTTCCAGATTATAGTACTCCCGCATAGTGTCTGAAAATTGTTAACAGTTGCCTAAAAATATCAGTATT
This sequence comes from Ophioderma brevispina, assembly GCA_023653785.1. NCBI lineage: Eukaryota > Metazoa > Echinodermata > Ophiuroidea > Amphilepidida > Ophiodermatidae > Ophioderma > Ophioderma brevispina. The sequence continues at coordinate 21,630 of JAMKCH010079237.1, read as the reverse complement.
AAAGGTGTGGGTGCCCTTGGAAAGAACATATGTCACCCATTGAAATATGAACTGGCATTCTTATGGTGGTGTAATATCCCCCTTTTCTCAGTCTTCTGGCCACCCTTTTAATCTATACGTCCCAAAACAAAAATGCTTCCGATACCTATGATAATATCCCCTCATTGTATTATTATAATGCCACTTCTTATGAGCATATATTTTTTATTTTCCCCCAAAAAATGGATTATTTTCCTGGAATTAATAATGAATGTAATAGATGTGATTTCTAGGCTGACATGCATTTCTATTTTGTGTTTTCACTTTGCAGTTTGGAGCTCTAACGCCACTGGACCCTAGGCTAGGGAAGAAACTACTAGAACCGCTTACAAACTTAATCCACAGGTAGTGTCTGTGATGAGTAACACATTGTGATTCGGTCAACAAACCTTAATGGGACTGTATTATAGTAGTAGTATTTCCATGTCAAACATCATCATCAATAGCTATATGCCTAATTGAACAATATGACCCCTTTGCAAACGCATAGGCAGACTAGCACTTATTTACTTGAACGCTGTATGGTTGTGTTTATCGTCTACATAATACCAATGGGGAGTGTCTGTTGTAATGTGGTTTGAAGGTTTGTTGGGAAAGAAATTTTGGTACTTTCTGCCACACCCTACGTATTTGGCAACGTTAACAGAATAAATCGCATGTTACGGGGCGCTCAATTTAAGTGTTGGCAGAAAAATTCATCCCGGTTTTGTCTGTCTTTGAAAGTTAGGTATATATTTAACATTGTTGTCTTGAAAATTTGTTCCCCATTTTTCATGGATATTTTATTTTGCAATCAAAAGCAAAATGTCATTCTATAACATGGCCCCTTACTTGATCGATAATTTTTCTTAATCATCCACAGCCTTGTTTTTATTACTTGCCTATTTAAGAAAATTGAGATTTTTACAACATCCAAACATTGGCTTATGTTATGTAGTATGGCCCATCTTCATATGTATAATTTATTTCTTCTGCAAGAAATTGTGAATGTTGTAAATCATGAAGAGGAATGCACCTACAATTCTGACCCGCTACTGCCCATTATTGAAAATGCAGCACTGTAACGCATTCAAACAGGTCACATGACGGCTCTTAAATCACAATTGTGTGTCACAAATGCGTTAATATCGTAAAGGCAGAGCAGCGCACTTTAAATCATAAGTCGCACAGCTCTATGCATAGTTTCAGCAATACATGCAGTCCACCAGTTAACCATGATATACACAAGCTTAATCATAACTTAAAATCATTGGACAAAAAACATTTAACTTTCTCATTAAATCTACAGTGGGATTAAAAATTACTTGGACAGTAGAATACGCATACCTCATGTAAGCAACAACAAGCTCTCGTATGTTCTACACATACTTTGACCAATTACGTATCGCGAAACAAGGTGTGACGTTCCTCTTGGCTCGTGCAGTCTACATGCACTTGTGCTCATTCGTGTCCAACAAATTATTAATCAGACTAGTTATTTTTGATTAATAGAACAGAAATAGAAGGTTTGCAGTATCAATAAGGGTTTTCAGTATCATTTACTGGCTTACGGAATCCTCAGCATATATTTGAAGTTTCCCAAACTTGAACATATTGTTCACCCAAACTGCATCACCCTTTATTTCTTAATAACACATGTACATTTTTGGTCATTTCAAACGTGTGCCTGTGTATATTTAATTGTTTCTATGCCCAATTCTTATTGCCAGTACGTCAGCCATGTCTTTGCTGTATGAGTGCATCAACACAGTCATCTCTGGTGAGTTAACAGCTCTTAGTTCACATTATGGCAAAATGGTGTATCTTCTATTTACTTCCCCAATATTGTACTTTCTTTTGCCATGATGTGACTTCTCTATGTTAATTGTATGGGAAAAGGTTGTAATCTTAAAGATATTACAGGAAATACACTTATGGACAGTGTCAACCATGAGGTTCCGAGTATCTAGTTTGGTTTGTGGTACCTTTGCAATATTTGATTATGATGTAAAGTGATAACCATTCTAAAAGAAAATGGACGATGAACCGATGATGGCATCATATTAATGTAAACTTTCGTATTTTGAGAAAAATACTAAAAACATGATTTTGCCCCAAAATTTTCAGACAGCATAACAAAAACAATTTTGATTTTCATAATTTCTTAATTGTTATTATTTAGACACAGGACAAATTTGTCTAGGGACTTTTTTTTTTTTAAATTTTTTTTAAAATAGAGCATACTTTGTTTTTCGAAATATAGGAAAAATGTCAAAAAGTGTGATTTTACTTTTCTTTTCCCCAATTTGATATATATTGCAGAATATTATCTTTAGTTAGAAAATCGAAACAATAAAAAAATTGAGAAAACCGTTCCTAGAGATGACCGATTGCTATCGTAAGAAATTTACACTACTTTTTACTCGGTATTTGTGGAGTTGCCAAATTTTGCGAACATTGAGAAAATCTGGTGGTTTTAGAGTAAAAAAAGGACTTCACGCCATTTCACGCTGTCTCTTTCTGAAATAACTTTTATCTTTGAATCAAATTGAGTATGTTGTTCAAATGATGAAAATACAATCTTGTGTCTCTAAGTCAGAAATCAGAAGAATTGAAATGTAAAACTGGCGCACGCTTCATTACGCATCACAAATTCACAACGCGACGCGATGCTGCGTCCTTGCGCCCAATGGCGTGAAATGTGCTTAAATTCACTATTGTTAAGAGCCACATGTGGTTGTTTTGTGACTTTAAATGGGTCAAATAGCTGTTTTAAATCACAAAAAATACAGCCAGATGTTTGCAGTGGATAACCTTTGTTGGTAACGATATAACACAGGTTGATGTTTAAATGTTGGCAAAAATCAGAAATTTCGGTAAAAACACTAGGGTTCCACTGCTCTTAAGACCAATTGTTTCCATTGTTAACTTGTAATTAGCAGAGGACGTATTACTCTTTTAAATTGGTTTAATGATTACATTCCTTTTCCATTGTGTTTTTGTTTTTTTTTTTTGTTTTTGGTTTGTTTTTGTTTACCCTTCAGAAACCAAATATGCATAAAGAAATACCCTAATTTTCCCCCTTAACGACTTTTGTGATTCTTTTTGATTAAGTATCTAATTTGCTGTTTCCAACCCGTCCCAATCTCCTGTAACATTTTTTGAAATTTGCCTACACATTGCATGAAGTGGCTTTAGAATAGCTGAATGATACGAACAAAATTCTTGGCTAATATATAGTACTTGACTCAGAAAATTGAAACCCATCCCAGGTATTGCTTGTTTCATTTCACCAAGTACAAAGTAACCATTTAAACTGTTTAATACTTTCCCTTTGTAAAGGTGCACCCTTTCACCATCTGGAGAGCTGATCATTTAAAACAATACACCATTCATTTGAAAACCATTTATCGTTTGGCCAATTACATGAAATAACCCATATACCTAGAAAATTTTAACCCACTTTCCAATACTGCCTTAAATTTGATGTTCAATATATACCGCGTACTGACCCGAGAATGTCCCATGCTCATTTATAATCCCCCATTTGAAAGAATCTGAAGAATAGTAGACAATCCCCTTTTTTTACAGGTCTTTGTTATTACACAGCTCATGTGATACTTGAAAAATACTAGAAAAAGGCTCTGAAATGCTCAACGGTTTATGCTTGTGTGTAATGTTTCGGGTTGGTGATCCCTTATAATCCCACCCCCTAATTCAAGCTAATTTTTCAGGTTAAAACAGTGGGCTCAAGGCTAGGTCAGTACGTAATTATTAATCTTGTTCTTGTTAACAACCACAACCCTCACTTGGTTATTTTGACTGTGTTATTATTATCACTGTAGGAATACATGCATGAATAATGTTTACTTTCACTACCGGTTTGTATATACAACAAAAACAAGTTAGCGGGCATTTGATATTCCCTAACAGTGATTACTCGAATGATTAAACTGGTTCACACCCACGTTTGAACGTCTGCCAGAGTGCAAAGCCATAGGTATCATGCGCAATCATTATAGGGTAGAGACATGGTGCATGCTTATGCCAGATGCTGTAATGCAGTGAGAGTGCCCATCCCACTGTGTTCAGGAATGTGACTGCATATAAGTTCAAAGTCACTGTATTACCCCATCTGCATAAGCATGCACCCGGTTTTTCTAAACCTGTCAATTTGATAGAGATTGATGGCCATTGTTGATTCCAGTTTTGATATAGCAATTGGATATAAGCCCAATAGGTTGGTCAAGCTTTGAGTTGCAAAAATATTTGGTCGAGACGCAGTTTTTGAGCCCAATATTTTAAAATCAAAAAATATGAGACAATTAATATTGGGCTAAATCTCCATTTTATCATTAATGTTTTGGATCCGATATTTTCACACATTGGCTCCTTAAAACATATAATGATATAAGTATTGGATTCATTGAGTCCACTCACATTTTATTTGGTCGAGCCATGAGTTGTGGAAATAGTTGGCGAGGCGATAGCCCGAGCCCAATATTTTTCAACTCATGGCAAGACCACTAAATTTGTGTATTGTACGAAAACAGAATCCAATTTTGTCATTATTATGATCCTTGTGGTCCTTTATCACTATACACATGCTAATAAACAAACATTTTAGTAAAAAAAACAAATAAGTACTTACCAGCCTTAGTGTCCAAGTGTTGCCTTCAAAGTTACCATATTCATACTCAATGTTCCAACTGTGGAAAAAAGTCAACAAGTAAGCGTTCCAAATGCGTTACGGTCCCCTTTTTGTATTCTCACCATTCTCTCTACGAACTTCAACATAGAATTGTTCAAGTACATCGCCAAGCTTAACTTTGTTGTATGATTCGAAATCCGGGTCATACAGCCTTTCCTGCAAGTACTGCTTGAGTATCTTCACCCCGACTTCTGTGCTTCGCTATGTACTTTGGGCAACCTAAGCTTTAATAAGCTTTTCAAATTCTTCCTTGTTTATTGTTTCAAATCTTGACTTTGATGAAGTGACCATTTCATCTAAATATATTCCGCAGCATCTCAGGCTGATCAGCAAATTCCGAAAATGTGAACAAAACAGCTAACCTGTGTGACCTTTCATCCCATTAGCCTCAACTACAGGCTGCTCATAGACTACGAATATCTACAAGTTTGACGGTAGCAAAACAACAGCATGCGGTAGAGGCAATGATCGATTGTGGATCCAATTTATCGTCTGCTGCTAGACTTCTTCACATACACTGGGCTCATTTCGTGGTCGCTCAATCAGAGCGTTTCAGAAAAGTGAAAATGTTTAATAATCTGTGCGGAGACTATACAGCATCATCAGAGTGCAAGAACGCAAACAATGCAACCAGTGTGTTACTTGTAAGATACAATGTAGACCGAGATGAGATTACTGACCAAAGTTGTGAATAACTTGGATACCCGAGTTTTTGAATTGGTCTTGACAAGATCGAAATACATACTTGTATTGGGTTTTTGGTTTGTGTATAGTGATATAGGACGGAAGATTCTGAGAGCATAATAATGTTTGATAACGGGTTGCTCTGATATTACTCTCTACCAAGCTTGTTCTATAAAAAAATATTCACTCAAAAAGTCACCAATTTAAAAATTAGTATGTTGAAAGGGAAAAAAATGAGTGAATATTGCCATTATTTCAGCATGGATTCCCCTTAACCTGTACATTCATAAATTAACCTTCCTATTTCTACCCTCATTATCCTTATTTTGTACTCAGTTTTACTTTTGTTCCTTCCAAATTGGCATGTACCACTTGAAATGTTGAACTCTCTATTCCTACAATTCAGTTGTTTGTGTGCCTTACTGTAGTTCCAAGTTCCAGAAAATCCACTCTTTGTGGCATAGTATATTTGTATAGTATGTGTTTGTTTTTTTGAGAAAGATCATGTGATGCCTAATCTTAAAAGATTTCTGTGATTTAATCTAATATCCTTCTCCATGCCCAAAGCAAAAGAGAGATTGGAAATATTCGTCTTTTGGACATTTTACAAAGCAATTGTAACATTTTAGAGGGTTTCCTATGGATGGGTAGTAGTAAGACACTGCCAGTCTGGATCCTTAATACTCCATGAGATTTGAACTGATTTAAAATACTGCGATTGTTGTGGACATTTTCTGTGCAAGACTGCATCTTCTTTAAACAAATTTTTGTAAAGAATTCAGTTGTACACATAGAGAATTTTTTTCAGCCGTGAATTTTTATTATGAATTTGAAACCTGTATGCAAATTTTACTCAAGTAAGGACATAGTGATGTTAGTGGTGAGGTAGTGTTATTCCTGAAGGGCAGGGTTTTTCAATCTCCCTGATGCAGTGCAGGGCAGTAAGAGGCCAATTCCATAGGCCTCAATGCTTGCCATGTTTTACCACCACTCCATTGAGAAACCAGCTTTTGTCCTGTTGCATGATTCAGTACCTTTTTCGTTCCGATTATCAAATATTGTCAGTGAGATTGATGTTTTGCATGTTATAGCCACTTGTATTCTTCCCCTTGTGGTGTAATAACATAAATATCAGTGATTTATATAGTGCACTACTGCACCACACTTAAAGGCTTTGGCACAATTTACAATTGTAACTGCACCAACAGTTGATATCAAATGTGACCCTATACAAGTACAAAGCTTGTTGTCAATGTTTAATCACAATATTTTTCCCCCACCTACAAAGGTTCAAAGCTTTTTATTCTTGTATCCATTTTGAACTGTCACACCTTCACAGCCACATTCTTCATCCATATACCTATGCAGTAGGTATGGTGTACAACATCCCCATTACGGTGCGACATCGCAGACCACAAAAATAGGATATTCATCTACTTAGCTACTCATCCCGGGTACCTATCACATTGCACCCAAAGGGGGTACCTATGAAGGTACTCGCATGCAAATGAGCCTCAACCTCAGCAAAATATTTTAGTAATTCTATTAACATTTTGGTTGCTTGCAATATATGGTTTTAACCAAAAAGTAATAAATAGGGTTTTGGTGATACTCAAGTGAAATAAGCTTGAAACAATCAAATATGAGTAAAAACAACCAAGTTTTCTACTAGGCGCTGGTAGGGAGTACCTCTGAGGCTACTCTGCTCCTGGTGTCCTTAGCATTTCAATGAAAAGTTCCTTTGGAGTAGAGCTAAGAGTACACATGGAGTACCTGAAGTAGAGGGTTACACTGCGAGTCAGAATCTGGCTGTGTTACATTGCTCTGTACATGTTGTCATCCAATCTTTCTTTTTGTGCATGGACTGTGATATTAGATAGTGGGAAAACTTTTCAAATCCCCCTTTCAACCGGTACTTGTTAATCTGAACCAAATTTTCTGTCTCTCCCCTTTTCTTTCTTTTCTTAACTTCCAGTTTTGGTTTCGTTATCTTCAGGCATGCCCGACCATTCAGCTTCAATACAGGTATATACCATCAACCTTCTCATCTCAATGTGAACTCTGACCTGTGAACTTTGACCTGACCTTTTGAGGTCATCAGTCAAGTATATTAAGGAGTTGATGATCAGGGGAAGACCAGAATGATTTTGGCAGTTTGGCAGGGAGAAATCTCACCAGATATGTAGTTTGTAGAGTGTTATTGCGGTGAGGTGACAGCTTTTTGTTCCTCTTTTTGCATGTACACATACTGACCTTGACTAACTCATTGCATGGACACAGGCTGCATTGTGGTGGTCTTCTGCACAAGGAAATCACATAGATTTGTTTGATCGACAGAGATCACATTGCTAAAAGGCTAGAAAATGGTGGGGAATTATTTTTTCACGTTTTTGGACCTGGGAATAATTAGACCTGCTAAAGGCGTTTTGATTAGTTGCTACTAACAAGCCTTGTTTTTTTTTTTTTTGCAGTTTTCCTTTTTGTGTTGCCTGCCTTAAGGCAGGAAGACACATAGGGATCACTTTGTCCACTAGTTGTTGATGTCTGTTGTTGCTGTCTGTTGTCATGAGAAAGGGTTAACATTTGCCTGTAATATCCACATACTTTGATGGATTTAAACCAAACTTGGGTCAAAGGTACAACATGGCATCCCCCATTTGTTGAGGTCAAAGGTCGCATACCAAGGTCAAAGGTCATGTGAGGTCAAGTTGTAAAATAGGCTGCAAATGTAAAATTTACCTCATTTGAAAAGTTGAACTTGGTTTATGGAGTTTACATGCAAACTCTCATTTGTTATTGAGGTCACATATCAAGGTCATAGGTCATGTGAGGCGTATCATTCACAAACCGTGACGGCAGGTGACACAAGTGGTCCGAGGACCGATATATTTTTTTATTACAATGTATTTATCATCGGTGGGGTGGGCGGGAAGGTTAAACTGCGGTGATGGTTTCACTTGCAAACCGAAAATGTTAATATGCAATGAATATACATGGCTTTAAAATTGCACGTTTTTCATGCAGTTGCATTATTGTCGGAAGGCGTTGCTCTGCATTGGTGTTGGGTTGTGTTGCTGCAGTGGGCCTTTTCACGGGATGCATTTTAACCATCAGTTAGAAGGGAATGCACAACGTCATTTCTTCACCTTGGTATTTTGGGAATCTGGTGTCTGGTTTGCAAGCTTACTATTACTAATTTATATCCTCATTCTTATATTTAATGCATTCTCAAAGGGGAAATGGGATAAACGCAACCTCTTGTATGCAAAAATAGCCTTGTACATCTCTCTGCTTGATGTGGTTTGACAAAAGAAATTTTTAAAAATGGATTTGCATTCTGTGCTAAGTTGAGATTTGAACAGTTTGATGCATATAAAAAGTTGTTTATGTCTGGTAATTATATTGGGGTATCTTGAAAGGGGGGGGGGTGGCAGGTCCCAGACACAAGCTGTTTATTCATTGTGTATTCCTTGTTTTATTTATCCAGCTTAAATTACAAGTTAAAAAAAATACTACAAGAGAATTTTGCTTAAAGGGACATAATGGCATGAAAAAAAAATTGACATAATGAAAAGGACCCTTTTTTTTTGTATTTCATACCCTCAAGGGTTTTTATTTAAACTACACAACAAAGATGTACAAAACACAAATACAAGGCAAGGTACAGCAATATTATAGTTAAACACAACAGCAATGAGGATATACATGTACAGAAAAATACAGCCATTTCACTCACCCCTGTCAAGAGAAAATTGCTCCCGAACCCCCTTATAATTTGCACACTGAACTTAAAACTGAGAGTGAGCTCACATCATCAAAAAGACACAACACTCATACTATTCAAAGTTTGCACCCTACAGATACAAAATCCAACGCACAAGGATGCATTACCAGACCAAAAAACCTCTTGGTGAAAAGTGGAAGTGAATTGCTTCTATACCCTAAACTAAATTCATATTCATATCAGAGGACTTCACTTCGTTGATGAACTCGATTCTATTCTAATCACCCTTTCGGGCAATAGCTCTTTTCCTTTCCAGACACATTGTAATCGTCACAAAAACCAATTCTTAAAAAAAGGTAAGTTGGAATTTTTACCAGTACATTTGCAAGTATAATACACTGACGAGCATAGAAGGACTGGGTTACTAAAACAGAATTATCCATCAGTGCCAATATACCCGTTAATTTTCAAAATAGCTCAAACTGGCAAAAAGTTAACTCTAGTTATCACAACACATCATCCCAAAAGTTTAACCAGTGTCAACAATGTACAAACAAATGATCATAGTTTTCAATCTCACATCACAATAAGCACATGTGCCATTGTCCCTTACCCCTATTGTAATACAGGTAACTTTTGTAGCCAGAATACCTACTGTGTGTAATACGGTACTGTAGCCATCTAACTCCTACAGTCCAGCGTAGCCTTGAAAGGGACAAATAAATTTATTACAGTCCTCATCATATACTTATAGTCCTCTTCAACTTGTAAGTGCTCACAGGTTCAACAAAGCTCTTTGAAATTAAATGAATTATAAAAATTGTGTGATTTATATCTTCCTAGAGTACAATTTTGGTTATTCAGTTAACACCACAACAAAACCCTAAACTGACACATCTGCCAACACACAAATTTTAGGACTTCACCGGAATCACAAGCACGGCCCAATTTTTTGTTTGGGATTGCTGCCAAATTAAACCCATAGCCATTTTAAGAGAAACTGTTTCTCTAAAAAACCCAAAACCCTGTGACAATCAAACTCAAGTATCTTACCGATACTTATCAAAAAATATCACTGATCTTATTAAATACCTTCAGCAGCGAATTTTTTATAATACACTGGACCTATGACCAATTTAGAATAAACCATTTATTCCAAATCTTTGATTAATAATAGAAAGTTTGCATCAGTTTGGTGTAACTATTCATAAACTACCCCCATAGGGGATAGAACATCTCTACAAGGGAGAAATATTCAAGTACGACTTTTGACCTATCAAATTACATTTAAGAAACTCCACCCCCTGCACGTGACAAATTGCCACTATACTCCTTCCACCCCGCCTAATCGGCAAGAGATGCCGCTTAAATCCAACATAGGTTTTGTGAACGATCTTGCATTTAGGTTATCTTTTAAGGAAGGCCACCAAAGTTCTCGTATTCACATTCAAAACTACAACTACACGCTTCACCTTATCAGGGCCGTTCCAAATAAAACGATATATAACCTTATTTATCCTCTTCTGGACTGAGTCAGGCATACCAATAATGGAAGAAATATAAAAAAAGTCCAAATGTTTTCATAATCACAATCTTGCCTATGGGGGTAAGATCTCTTTGTTTCTAAAGTGAAATTACTTGATCAAGACTCCTCACTTTATCATCATAATTTAAAGATACCATAAGATTATCATTGTATGTAAACTGAATACCAAGAATATTAACAACAGTAATACAATTTACAGGTAGTGGTTTATCATCCCTGTTTCTATCAGCACCTATCCACATAGCATTTGTCTTATCATAATTCACTTCTGAAATTTCTGAAGTACTTCAAAGATTTTTTCAGCAGATGCTACATCATGTACAAAACAAGTAATGTCATCAGCGTAACACGATACTTTAATTTGCACGCTATTATTTATTTCTATGCCCCGGATATCATTACAACTTCTAATGTATATCAAAAGCAATTCAGTGGCCAAAACAAACAAATAACAACTGCTAGGATCCCCTTGACAGAGACCCCTCTTAATCTTGAAATACCCTGTTGTAAGGCCATTGTTCATTACACAACTTGAAATATCCTTATAAAATAATTTAATCCAATTTTTAAGAGAAGTACCAAAATTAAAAACATCCAAAACTTTAAAAAGGTAACTATGATCAACAGAATCGAATGCCTTCTCAAAATCAATATCAAGTAGAATACCAGGAAGGTTATTCTGTTTAGTGAAATATATCACATCAGCTGCAGTTCTAACGGCATCACCAATAACACGGTCTTTCACAAATGCTGCTTGTTCTTTCCCTATCAGGTTTGGAAGAACATTAACTATCCTAGAAGCAATAGCTTTTGACCCAATCTTAAGTCTTCACTTAAAAAGTTGTGGATTGGACGATATTAGTGCTTTATCTTTTCTCTTATTCTTTAGCCTTTTGAGAATGGGTTGAATACCCCTTTCTTTCTGCGCTATACTCACTCCCCACATTCACGCAGACATATGTAAACGTCAATTTATCATAAATACGTCCAAAAAAGGTGCCAAAAAGATTTGTCAAAGGACCCTTACGGAAATCACTTCACGAGTTTGAAAACATTATTTGGATTTTTTCATTCTGTAAAAACGTAAAAACAGGAAGAGTTAATTATTTTTGGGGGGCCAGTTTTGTATCGGCAATTTCTGGAACAGAAAAGCACGGTGCTTTCACTGGCCCTGACCGAATTTAACATGGAGTACTCTTGCTGTTTTTCGACACAATTCAAAAGCATTCGACACGGGATGCAGGCCCTTGCTAGTTAGAGATAGCTTGAATCTGGCAAGTGAAAGATTAATTAGCCGGGATTAGCACACTATAACAAATAGCAATGGTCTGTGACTGCTGATGAACAAATGTTTTAACAAGTTTTGGTAATGCAATTAATGTGCACATCCTTGTTCCAGCAATTGCCACAAACTGGCCACCCCCCCGGAACTCTTCCGTTTTTTTTACATAATGTACACTTCCAAATTGTTTTCAAAACTCGTGGAAGTGATTTCGTAAGGTCCTTTTTCATTATTCAATTTTTTTCATGCATCTATGCTCCCTTTAAAACTTTTTCATCTTTATATTAAGCAGTGGGCAATATTTCATACTGTGCAACAAGTAGTGGAGCTGAACGCTCTTCGTGCAGTTTTGATCGGTGTTTGACAGTAATTACTGGTTTTGCTGTTTTCTCCAAAGATATCTTGATATTAGTGGATTATGCTTTAAATAAAGTACTGTCTGTTTCAACACATAAGCAAGCAACACTGGTAGGCCACCTGCCTCAGCAATCCCACTTGTGCTCCCTCCTATTTTATGATATGCCTGAGGGTCTTGTCCGTTCTGTAGCGGGGGCAAGCTGTAATGGCAAATTGCTGCTAACTCAAATTAATTATGCAGTTCATTGGTGAAAGATTAAGTTAAAAACAATAACTTAATGCCCACGCCCATCATTTTCAAGTAATCCAAGTATTAGCTAACTATTAATTTACAATTGACAACAGTAATAGTGTGAAATGCTATAAGTAACTGAGCTTGAGCCTGATGATCAAATTAATTGCTAACTTACTAGTAATGCAAAAACATGTATTTACCAAATGTGTTGAAAAGGAGACTAGGAAAAGGAGTTAAAATCCTTCTTCACTTCATGTTCCTCAATTACAGTTATCTTCACTGGTTGCTGAAATTCAGAATGCTGATTATAATCTCACCAGATAGCAGAATACAAACAGAATAGCATTAACATAACCATAGACCATTCCAGCAACTAGAATGTACGGCATTTGCACAGGGAACTGATTGCACCAGCGCAGAGGCACTACATCGCACAGGCATAAAGACGACATGGGTTTCATGGGGTTGCTCTGAAATTTACCGCCTGGAATTGGCATACACCATGGACTCCAAAGCCATTTTTTATAATCGTTTGATTTATTATGGATTTTTTAATAACTCACACTAGAGAGAACTCAATGGCTCATTTCTTCAACCCTTCATTGTACCCAAAGTCTTGGTAACATGATCTGAAGTTTTTCAAGACGAAGATGCATGTTTTCGTAAATCACATTTTTTCAATGGCCAGTTTTAGAACGTTTTATATTTGAAAAATGTATGTCAATCACATGACTTAAGTGAATTATTTGAACGCAGCAGCGAAAAGATGTGAAACATTTTTTGAAATATTTTCACAAAATCTTCATTTAAATCTTTTGCAAGGTTCAAGTGTAACTCTGCAAGTGTATCATCCTCTGAGAGCATGCACGCTCTATTGAAACCTATTTTCAATTGTGTATGGAAAATAATTCTTGTTGATAATAAACGTCAGTGTTGTGCCACAATTGGTAACCCTCCTTAGATCCAAATAAGTTAAAACATTGTGAAAGAACTGCGTTAGATTAACTGACCGATAATTGAAAAGTTAGGCATTTATGCGACCTGCATGTGCTAACCCTAAATCACAACCTCTCTTACAGCTGTGTGTGCAGAACTCAGAATTTTTAATTGAGGACTCCCAGATTCAAAATTGTAGTACTCCATTTTGGGATAACTTGTGCTGAGATATTTTATCTTTCACTTGCAGTCCATTTTGATCATGCGTGTGGTGTCCATCTTTGAGTGTCGGTGTGCGCGAGCTATCATAATTTTAGATCTCAATTTGTCCGGTGTTAATTCAGCTATATTAGTCAATGCATTTTAACTGCACCATTGAGACACTTCTTAAGAAACTGAAACATTAGTAGCAAGCTCTCTAGTTTGGACTGAATATTTGTGATGTAGTCTCTGCATAGCGCTTACATTAAAGGTGCTTGTTCCGATTTGATATAGAGCCTGGACATTGTCCCATACCACCGCCATCAAGTACCGTGGGAAATCAAACTTGGCCACGTTTTATAGATGGCTAGACCAATAATGCATGTTGAAAAGGCCTATTCAATACTCTGCTAATAGTGATGCGTTAACCACTAAAATGGCGGTTTTTTGTCCCCGCCATGAACTTGTTCCGGACAGAGACTTAGTAATCACTTATTCTGTCTGTCCTTTCTGTCTGTCCTGTCATGCTGTCTGTCTGCCTAGACGTCTGTGTTCACTGGCTTGTTACGATTTCTCGTGGAATTTTTCCGTTAAGGGCTATGATGAATTTAACTGTGTGGGAAAGAAGGGCAGGTGTCCACGCGTTTCTCTACCGTGAGATTTTGGGGCGTAAAATATGCTAATTTATAGTATCTAATTTGCTAATTAACGAAATGTTTCCCCACGGCTTGTTTTACAGTTTTCGTGGTTCCGTAAGGCGTATGATGAAGTAACTTGGGTGGAAAGGGAGCGGGCTGGAGGTTCTCGAACTGATTAGCTTTCGGGCGTTTTCGGTCAAATTATATGAGCAAATGAGCTAAATTAAATATGCCCAAAAACAGCGTAAAATTAGCTATAATTATTGAAACGGGTACCTTTGATACGACGCAAATCTCCATCACTGCATGGAAAGCCTATCATTGTGCGCATCTTTTTTTACCAATTTGGAAGCGGTGTGATACAAGCAGGCTAACAGTATGCAAATGAGCTAATATAATGGCGTAATACTGTATCTCTGAACCGTACATGTCGATTCGGCAAATTCCTTCGTACTGCCTAACGAATACTATCCAGTACATCTTTCTGTATGAATCACAAGTGCGGTCAAAGGTCAAGTGGATCAATTAAGGGGCATTGTTTGGAAGGCAATGGATCTAATTAAATATGCGTAATTGCTGTATCGTCCTAATTGTACATATGGTAATATGCAAAATTCCATTCGCCCATGAGACTACTATAGGTACATCTTTTGTTGTAGACCTAAATATTGTGGCAATCAATGGCTGGGACTGACCACTTAAAGGGCATAATCATTTGATTATTTAAATATGCAACTTAAATTCATCAATGCTTTGGTCCATTTCAACCAATTTTCTCAGGTTGTCAACTGTCGGTTAAATACTACACCTTCAAAAAGAATTTGATTTTCAGGATGTTTGTTACCATTACAATAAAACATTAGGTCATCGCATGTGTTTTAATTTGGCGTATATGGCCCATTTGTAGTGATTTTGGCTGGGGTAACAAAACATGTGTACACACAGAAGACTTATCAAAAGGGGGGAGGTACACCACCAACAAAGGTATTACACAATCAACTCATATATAGCTATTCAGTGCCCATGTCTTTCATTGAACTGGTATTTCTTCTACTATTTCTGTCAGTCGCTTGGGTTCCAGACGTGGTTTTCTCTTGGCAAATGTGAAAAGACGCAAAATTGCTGCATTTCACCACTTTCTGAACCCCTGTCTGGGGGGTGTGTGCGCTCACATTTTAAAATGTGTCACATGATTTTTATCAAAAACTATTGCTTGCCAATTGAAAATAAATTTCATATTTTTTACTAAATTTATTGAATTTTTAGGGATATTTTGCATCGGACTTTTTCACTGATTAATACTATCACACAATGTGAAAACTGTTGTGGGCCGTGGGGGTGGTGTCAATGAAAGAGTGAGAAGAAAATAAAATACTATAGTCATGCATAACCCGGGGTAATGCTACACCTAACCATCTCTTGGTTATGATTATGTGGGGACATTTCAGATTAATTAAAAAATTCTTCCCCCCCAAACGGAAGATGTTGTGACGCGCTCTATGTTGGTATCAAAGAAAGAATTGAGAAGTATGAAGAATATATGCAACCGGGGTGCTACTCCTAAACATCCTTAGCTTGTGCTCATGGGGGGACTTTCAGATTAATATCTCCACCATGGAAAATGTTGTGACCCCTAGGTGGTGTCAAATGACAGAGGTGAGAGGTTATAGAATATATCAAAATGCAAACCCGGGGTGCTACTCCAAACTCTTAGTTTTGCTCTTTTTGAGGACTTCTCATGGATTCATATCTCGCACAGTGGAAAATGCTTGTGACCCTGGGGTGGTGTAAATGACTGTCAGATCATGAAGTAAAGATCTATAAATGCATGTCGAACCAGGGGTGGATACTCCTACAACACTATCGACCTATTTGTACTCGTGGGGGGGTTTCAACTTGCAAGATGAATTCTCCCAATGGCGAAAATGTGTTGTGGACCCCTAAGTTTGGGTGGTCAAATGAATAGTGGAAGTAAAACTAATTTAAGGACCATGGAGTTTTATCCGCGTTTGCACACTTTTTTTGGGGACACCCTGGACTCGCACATTTGAGCTCTGGTGTGCTGCTGTTTGTCCTACTTTAAGCGGGAAAGCAGGCGAGACTTGTTGATATTCGAGAAACCGCCCTTTGTTCTGTTTTTATACATCTTGGAATGAATCTGGATATACTGAGGGCTCAAATTACCACCAGGACCACAATAATAAAAATACGGCCTTTCATCTGATATCAAAATGAACTATCCCGGGTAAATCAGGGATGCGCCCAAAAGGACGATCGGAACAATGCACCTTTAGGGTTACCTGATGCTCTTCTTCGTTTTGGTAACATTACTATTTTGCAATCCACGTCATGACCACATACTTACCTCTTCTTCCATGCACAGTTTTCAGTACCTTACAATCACCCTTAGTCACGTATTACGTTATGAGAATTTACCTCCTCGTGTTTTGCAGTATTGATTATGATACCCAGAAAGACACACTCTCATCTTATTGATCACCCGAAGACATAAGAACAGTTCACAGGTTAGTGTATGTACAAATACAGCTCCGAACTTGCCTTCTTGCGGTGCCTCATATATAATTTACCATTGATGCATTTCCACTTGGGTGGTCTGCATTGCTGCATGCATCGAGACTCTTCGTTTGATGTAGAAGAATTTGATGGCAATTACGCTGGTTACATCTGGGTCACATTAACCAATACATTCACTTCATTGAATTGCTGAATTGTTAAAGTATTAAAATTGCTGGGTTGTTATTGGGCATGTACTCGTTCAAATCTGTTTTGAAATCAGTTGAACTACTGGCCCAACGTCTTTTGATTTGTATGCTATGCACATACAGATAATGTGCTTCAGCTCTCAGTAGTTTAACTCTCTGTTGTCACCTTTCTTGGCAATCTCCACCATTTTTTAAAAGCTCAAGTATGAGTGGTGGAAATCTTCATGGTCCAATACGGGCTCTCCCCCTCGCTCTAGTTAGGATCTCTTGGCGTCCAATGACAGACAGAATTTTCACAGACTTAATAATAATTCAGAATGAGTAACAAAATTGGTCCACCCTTGGAACCATAATTCTAAGCCTCTGAAAGACAAAATTATGTTTTCCAAACATCAAAAGCACAATTTATAAAAACTAATCTTTCTGCTAAATGGCAGCATCAAAATAGTGTTTTTATTGTGGGAAACCAAATTCACCATATTGCCGATGGCCACTACTCTTATATCTGTCGACCGAAAACTAATTTTACCATTAAAATAGGAAATGTGATACCCATCGAAAAGTTTCCACCAAAGCCGTAGAAATCATGAAATCTTACAATTATTTTGGAAACTGATAAGTACTGATTAGTATTACTATACTACAAACATTTGGTAGGCTGGTCTCGGACACACAAATATTCCACTGGGGACGCGGATAATCTGAACATTTGGAAATTATGGGGTCCAGTGGACTTCAATTTAAAAAAACTCCTAATTTGGAACCCCCTGTGTGCCCACTAACGTATTCCACGCCATTTCTTATATTATACTGCATCTAACACAAACCTCTTGACTTTCTCCCCTCCTTCAGTGAAGTAATCTAGGTCTATCTCTGACCATGGGTCCGATCTTGACGCTCTCCAAAGTCTGTTACAGAGCCACACGGATCCTCATTTGACTGTTTAGATGATAGAAGACGAGTCCATCAGGCCTCTCAGATCAACTAGACCCCTCTTGGAATGGTAAGTACTTGCTCTCCATGGGGCCGAGTAAGCGTGCCCTCTCTCTATTTCAGATTCGCTCGTGTCGCTGCATGTGTGTGTATGCATGTGTGCGGGGTCGAGGGCAACTAGGATTCTCCTTGAGTGCTTCGGCGGGATCATACACTGACGCAATGCATGTACTTTTGCTTGTGTCAAATACTCTCAATTTAGTGCAGTGGCCCAAGGTCGGCCATTCTATAGTGTTGTCTGCAAGGGCATGTGGGGATTACTTCAGTAGCATGTCTGCGTATCTGTGGTCAAAATGTTAACCCTAAACATAGTTCCAACTGGTGTATCCATATAGTTGTTTTCTCTTTCATGACACCTTGGATACCTGGGTCCTTGGGTAGTTTGGTCCACATTTTGGGGGGGGGTGACTTGCATATGACCCTTGGTGACCTCATGTGAACTTGGTGACCTCATGTGAACTTGGTGACCAAATGTTGGACTCTTCGACCCCCATTCACCAACCGCGATCAAACACTTAACATGCATTCACTGTATTTTTCCTTGAAAAAAATGATACATTTGGTTTCATTTAGGCCTTGTGATGTGAAGGGTCCAGCAGCCTTACAACACAAATGCTCTATTCTTCACAATCTTCATGTATCGATGGCTCTCTGCTTCCTTACCTGAATAGCATTCACTGGATATTCTAGCTCTGGGATTCACGCACAATACGATCTTTAGCCCAGTGAACATCACTATAACATTCTAGAAAAACACAACTATTTGGGGTCAGTATCTGTACAACTTAATCCAGTATTATAACAAGATTCTGTGTTTTTTCCATGGTCTTTGAGGACCACACTGAGTGACAGTGTTCAACTACAAATCTCACTTTTCTTGCAATGGGCATCATTGGATTTGTCTTTGTGTACACCTCCCATGCTATTGCTAAACAATCTGTCCCCCCTCCTCTGCAGGTATCCAGAAGAATTGATGGAGATAGTGAAAAACTGATGATACATGTAGACAAAGCTGAAGGCTCTCAGTACAGGGATGAACTGCTGGCTAAGATCATCCAGATATGCAGTCAGAATAACTATCAGTACATAATCAATTTTGAATGGTAAGTGTGTTTGCAATGTTTGTGAAGAGTTTTTAGTTTCTTCCTCGCATTGGAGTCAGCAGAATTTTACATGTGCATTTAAAGGCAACTAAACTGAAATATTTATCACTCCCCAAAATAGAGAAAAACTGATAATATAGTTGGTGTTTTTTCTATCAGACTCAAAGCTTAGTAGCTTTTATAGAATTACAATGAACTTTAGATTTTAGTGTTATTTTTAACATCTACATGCCTGGTGAGCAAATTTTTAAATGATAGACTGAGTGCTGTTTTTTTGGCAATTCATTATAATACAATAGTGGGAGAGCATGGCCTAGAGGTTAGGGTGCTTGCCTTTGGCAAAAATTTAACCCCCTCCCCCCCCCCCAAAAAAAAAAAATTCTGGGTTCGAATCCCAGTAGAGACACTTGCTGGGATTTATTCAGGTACTCACTTCTGGATTTGATCTGTATACCAGCTATTGATTAGAAACAGAATGCTGCTCTCCTCCATGGTTCACTTGGAATTGGGCAAATGAATCATGATAGCATCCCATCCTTCGGAAGGGACGTTAAGCTGTCGGTACCATGTACAGAGTCACAACTGCACATGTACATCGCAGCCAGTTTAAAATAAGAGAAGGGTGAAAACCCCTGACTGTTCCTAATTAGCCCCAGCCTAAATTAAGCGGGCCATGTTAGAAGCGTCCGTATCTTGAATACACGCGGCCCTGGATCAGCTGCATAAATCCTGACACCACCACAAGCCATCACCAATGACTTGCAGATACACAAAGAAAAAAAAGATTGTAATATAGTACTGGTCGATGACTGTTCAGGAGAGAGAACCCTTTGCCGGTCAGTGCAAACAAGTCCTGGTTACACCCAACTAGGTTCTGAGAGGCCTAGCTTACACAACCCTATCCAGTACAATATGATTGTTAAAATACGTTATACAACAAACTGTAATGGGGTTGAATGCACAGGGTTGTAAGTAATCTTGGTTGAATTAACTAGAATTGAAGGCACCAAGCATGGCCATAGATGATTGCTTCACAGATGCTAGACGT
Organism: Ophioderma brevispina; assembly: GCA_023653785.1. NCBI lineage: Eukaryota > Metazoa > Echinodermata > Ophiuroidea > Amphilepidida > Ophiodermatidae > Ophioderma > Ophioderma brevispina. The sequence goes on along the minus strand of JAMKCH010079237.1, from coordinate 1,431 downwards.
AGCCATCAGAGTCAAGGCCATCAACCAATTTTGGTCAAACAAATGGTAAGTTAATGATCTGCCATACCGAGTATGGCGGTCAAATTAATGCCAAACTAACAGACTCTGTAGGAATGTTAGCTTGGGGGTGGAGCCAAGAAACCAAATAAAACTGTCATCATACTGAATGAATGTTACGGTAGACTCTTTCTTTCTGAGGGACATCTTGAGGCCAGCTCTGCGTTCCCGCTCAATGTTCCATTGACCGCCTTTATTTGCGTGTATATATGCTGCAATTCTGGAGGTCTATGTGGGCAATTTAATAGGGCCAGAACCTAATGCGTTGCAGGGAACATCGCCTCGACCATATTTATAGTGCCTTCATGGAAGTATTTAATGATGAATTTGTTGTAATTTCTTTTCTTAAGACACTATCAGTGATTTACCCCCGAAAACCTCAAAATATTGAATATTTTGCAGGAAATGCATAAAACTGAAGGATAAGCCTGTAGAATTCTCACAACTTACTTTTTCCAAGTGAAGAATCCAGAAAAAGGAAGAAAACGGCGTCTTCAAAGATATGACTCTCTATTCAATTCGTGTTGTAGTAGTGTCCGTGTCGGAGAGTAAGACTAAGATATCCGATTTTGTGCTATTAGGTTGCTTGCGTCTTATCAATTTGCAGGGTATTTAGGGTACCCGTAACTTGTTCAGACATGTAGAAATCTTATTTTTGATGATTTTTTAGATTTAATGATTTAGCAAATTACTGATAGTGGCCGTTTACTGCCCAGATAAAGAGAGCTTTTGAGAACCTCTTAACCATAAGCCCCTGTGTGTTTCACATCAATGGTAAACTACTACTGTTGTAAAGGTGCAGTGTCTGGGTTATGCTTCATTGAGTGTTTTGTAATGGGTGGTAGAAGATAATGCCAGACTTTTTACTTTGCTTCTCCTTTCATTATGTATGAACGTTTGATTCCTCCAGAATTGTGAAATTGTCCACACCTTCAAAACAAGGTTATTCTAAATTTGCCTTGTTTACATTATTGTACACATCTTTGTGATCAATGGCCGACATGATTCCAGTAACTTAAATATTTTTCTTTCATCAATTAAAACCAAGTTGGCATTTTTGCAATAATTTTCATTACGCATTCCACTTAGAACGATTGAACAAGTCTGTAATTGATTTAACGAGGAGGCCCTTATTATTAGAAAAGTAACATCTGTTGGTCGCTCGCAGTGCATCGGAATGGTATAATGTGAGGTGTTTCTTTATGCTGCAGCCATGGATAGTAGTGAATTTCACATAGTATCCTGAATATCCGAGGTGTACGTTAGAATCCATGGCCAGACAGAGGGTTACCAGTCTACCAGGTCATATACAGTTTTGGGGCTTAACTAAAATTCATAGCACCATTCTCCCTCCCCATGGTCAATTTGGAATCT
>JAMKCH010079226.1:0-74507 GCA_023653785.1 Ophioderma brevispina | reverse complement strand
TCCCATGCACAGACGTTGGGTGGTTGTCTCATGAAGCAGTGCAAAGTCCTCTGGTTCCAATTATTTTAAGAATCAAGGAACATGGTAATATGCTAAAAAAAGGAATTCATACATTTCTAAGCAGCCTAGAAACAAAACTATTGATTGGATGATAGCGCACCCATCCCAGTGGCATACTTCTCAGTTCATTGACCTGTAATTGGATGATATGACCCATGGGGTTTTGAGAGTACCATGATGTGTACAATGCCCAGATAGCACACACTATGAGTTACAATATTGCGTCATCAACCAAGGGCACAGTTCAATGAGTTGTATTTGTACATGCAATGACATGAACTGATCCTGTGTATTCTAGGTATCATGATTATACACAACACTCAGGTGTTTTTTCTAAATACAACTTGTGAATGAAAGCTATTGAACTGTACCACAGGAGTTGATACTCATTGCCTCATAGTGACAAGCATTGGTTTGACTTGTTTTCCTGTAAGTTGAATTTTTGTAATCTCGGTGCAATAGGATGTGGTTAAAATATTTAGAATCTATTGATAACAGGGGGCACTCACCTATGAATGGATTATGGCTGTATAAAGGCTGGCATTTTCAACCCAGTGGTGTATTCAAATTAAAGGTTGACGCTGAGTATGGTTGATGCTGAAAATATATCTGTGTTTATCATCTCTCTTATTACGATAGGGTGTCCTATGAGCTCTGAGTATGTTAACACTAACACTAATACTAACATCCTCGCTACGCGATGTGTCTTTTTTCCATCGAAGATGGTATAACATCGGAATAGATAAAAGCCATTACATTGCAAGTTACCCTAGCATATGTGTAGGCGAGCAAATGATGCATAATATCAACAGTCAGCCAGAGTTGGGTGTTGTCCCTCAGTAGCCGACAAAGCCTCGGTTCCAACTATTTTAAGCCATTAAGGACATGGTATATGCCTACTAGAAATTCATTTACATTTCCTAATCAGCTATAAACAAACCTTTTTTGATTGGATGATAGCGCACCCATCCCAGTGGTTAACTTTCCGCAGTTCATTGACATGTAATGGATATATGACCCATGGTTTTGAGATACCATTATGTGTACAATGCCAGATCGCATACACTATGCGTTACAATATGCTCATCAACAAGGGGCACAGTTCAGTGGGTTGGACTTGTACTGCATTGACTGCAGTGAGCTTGTGTATTCTTGGTATCATTAGATATACACCACACTCAGGGGTGTGTTGTCTAAATACACTTGTGAATTAAAAGCTATTGAACTGTGCCACAGAAGTTGATACTTCATTGCCTCATAGTGTCACGCATTGATTTTTGAAGACTTGTTTTCCTGTAAGTGAATTTTTTAATCTCGGGGCAATGGACCTGTGTTAAAATATTTAGAATCTATCGATTGAAAGTCTGGCATTTTCCAAACCTGTGTATTTCAATTAAAGGTTGATGCATGAGTTGGTTGATGCCTGAAATATATACTGTGGTTATATCATCTCTCTACTATACGAGAGGTTTCCTATGATCTCAGTATTTTACACTAACATATTAAGTAACTACACTCCTCGCTAAGCGATGGTTGTCTTTTAAAAGACTATTCTTGTTTAAAAGACTATTCTTGGTTAAATCTCACTTCCTAATTAAATAGGTTCTGATCACATTCAACTTTGAATTGGAGTACTCACCTGTTGGTTGTCGCGTCAAACACGTCAAACTGTTCCATATTTCATGACAGAAACACAATGCCTAGCTATATCATTCAATGACGAACTAGACCTGCAACATGTACAACGTGGGCTTATCAATCACAGCGAGCTCTGTGCAAGGCCAAGTACCTACAACAGTGCGTGGAATAATATGATGATAATGCCTGTGAATGACCTCTGCTGCAATTTCTGCACCCTCGTTCTGGTTTTGCATTTTCCTCTTTTGACTCTCTGAAAGCTTTTTGTATACACTGGCATTCCAGACAGGAAAATAATATACTCGCGAGTTACAAATTCAAGAACAACAGTCGACATTCTAGCGGCGATGAACAACGTTTTGTGTACGTCGAAATTGAATTCCATGCTCAGACAATAAAGGCTGGATTCCAACAAGGAAATATTCAACTAAGAAAAAATACACCCACAATACAACGTAATCACTCTATTTAAATTATACTTGTCATAAAAAGTTTTTGTTCATATAGTCGAGAAGCGTCGAGAATATCAGCTTGCTCACTGAAATAATTTATTGATTACTGCCTCTAACTGCAGTGAGCTCACCGCCCCAGGCCACTGGGTATGGCAACCACAAAGGCCATAAACTATTGCTGCAACAAACGCGTTGCGAGAAAGTAGCAACGCGTTTGCACATTGCATCAACGCGTTCTGTTCGGCCAATCAAAATCATGAATATTTGTGACGAAAAAATGCCCAAAACGCGTTGCTAGATACTTGCAACGCGTTGCTCACAACGCGTTGCTAATGTTCACACGCCATAAGGGTCATAACGTAACGCCGCAACGCGTTGTGAGAGTAGCAACGCGTTCGACATTTCGGCAACGCGTGCGGCGTCAGCCCAATCAAATTCAAGAATTTTCTGTGACGTATTTCAAAAAAATTAATCCCAACGGGTGGCGCTTTGCGGCCATACGTTATGACCCTTATGGCTTTCCACACCGCGTTGCAAGCCCTCACAACGCGTTGCGAGCTTTCATTCACAAAGCGTTGTAAACTTCACAAACGCGTTGTGAAGGCAATAAGGGTCATAACGTATTGCCTGGCAACGCGTTGTGAAGGTTTGCACGCGGTTGTGAAGGTCGCCACGCGTGTGAGATTTATATTTTTGAATACGTCACAGAAATTCATCGATTTTGAAATTGCCGACACCGCAACGCGTCAGTGCTGAAAATGTTGCAAACGCGTTGCCGAAATGTCGCAACGCGTTGCCGAAATTCGCAACGTGGCGTTGTGACTGACTCACAAAACGCGTTGCGGCAATTGACGTTATGACCCTTTATGGCTTGTTAACCTTGGCAACGCGTTGTGAAGCTTGCAAAACGCGTTGTGAAGGTCGCAACGCGTTGTGAGGTTTGCACGCGTTTCAAAGTATCTAGCAACGCGTTTGTGGGTCTATTTTTTGAAATACGTCACAGAATTCATGATTTTGAATTGGCCGACACAGCAACGCGTTGCAACGTCGCCACGCGTTGCCGAAATGTCGCACGCGTTGCTACTTTCCTCTCGCAACGCGTTGCGGCAATACTTTATGGCCTTTGTGGCTTGCCATACCCGCCGACTGCCACTATCAGCGATTTCTCAAACTAGTTTCAAAATGTAAAACAATCGCGCACCCTATTTTTCATCAAAGTCCTTTTTTGCACTGTTGTATTGGCAGGGTTGTAGTAAGGACCTCTGTAAGTGACTAAGCCTAACACGCCGTTGTCAAGAATAGCCTTAGAATTATGATTTCTATGCTTTGTTTAAGCTTGTTTACTAATACTCCGACTTTTATTAGTAAACAAAACGTCGTAAATGGCATCTTCAAGACCCGCTTACAATGGTGTCTGTTTTTCACAAGAGAGTAATATAAGGCTAATTTTAGTTGCTTAATGACCGAACACTAGTCAATTTAGAGACAAAATGGACATTTTGAGTTTGGAAAAAGATAGTGGCTTTAACTCCAACTCTCGCTTACCAAGCCTTTTTTTGTAACCGGTTAGCAAGGGGGGGGGGGGGGGGGGGTGGTTACCAGCCCCTCGAGAATTTGTTATAAAGCCCGATGCTTATGATTTTTGATACCAATGGATATCTATGTCCTCCTCCTCTTTCCATTGATACCAAAATAAGACCAACATACCTAGTATAGCGTCACAATTACGTCATCAAGACCGCGAGTCGGGGCCAATTTGGCATTTTCCCACCGAAAAATAGGCCGAAAAATCCAATTTTGCGCTAAAATCGCAGAAATATAGGATTTTTTCATGCGGTTTTCAGCTCTAAATAATTGATGGCATTGGGCTAGTTTTACATAAAATAGAGTTTTTAGCACCCATACTGAGCATAAAATGATTTCAAACAATGCACATAAAAAATCTGGGTGGCAACCACCCCACCCCCTACCCTTCGACTTGACGGCATACCCTAACCCCGGTGAAGGTGCTACCTTCAATTTTTTTCGCTAAATGACCGGAAGATGGTAGACGAGGTTATTAAGGTAGACGAGGCGGGAGTAGAGTGACATTTGTTTCTTAAGAAACATGCTAGAAACTTAAGTCTTTGGGTAAATAATAAGTGTATCACAAAATACTCAAAAAACTTGCAATTTCAAATTTCTGCATATTAAAGCTAATTTCCATTATTAATTAGCGCAAATAACAGTTTTGAAAAAAATGTTAGCTCCGCCAAATTAAAATGTCACAGAAGTTGATTGGATGCGTGTCCAAATAAAGCTTTTGAAAAGTCTATGCATTGGTCTAACTTTGAAGAATATTCCACATATAGAAGGGGGAAGGGTATACCAAAATTTTATTTGAACACACAGAATTGGTACATCTGACCAAACCTGAAAAAAAAAAAAAAAAATTTCAAACTCTAGTGTATTGAAGTTAGACCAAATAACAAGCTCTTGGTCTAAGATCCCCAAAGTTTCAGCTCTATAGGGGTGGTGTTTTGTAGTTTTGCATGCCACATTTTTTTAAAGATGCAAACTCATGAAAAAATGTAATACAAGGGAAAACGCTTGTTAAAATCTAGAAAACACTTAATTGAATATATGCAAATTATTAGTTTAAAAGCAATTTAAAAAACACAGATATAGAAAGTTACATGATTTTTAGAAAATGTTGATACTACTGGCAGATAAACTATAAGTTACGAATGTTAGTAAAAGTATAAAAATGTTAAAAATAGCGGGGTTGAAAGAACAATAAGAAACAAAAGGCAATTTTAAAAACAGATATAGAAAGTACATGAATTTTAGAAATGTGATCTACTTGGCAGACTTAAACTATAAGTTACGGAAATGTAAAAGTAAAAATGTTAAAAATAGCTGGGGTGGTTTGAAAAACCATCAAGAAACAAAAGAAATTTGCGACACGACATTTCTTTTGTTTTCTATTTTTCTTTCTGTTGTTCACCCCATTGTCCAGTTTCTTAAAACTAAAGAAGAAGAAACCATGGGTATTTTGGAGGGTACACGTGATATAACTTTACCTCTTTGCAGCGACTTTCTTTTGTCTGATCACCTCTGATAAGAGGAAACATCAAAACTTGATGACAGCCCCCCCCCCCCCCCCCCCCCCCGAGATTTTGGACATAACACGCTCTATGAATTTGATCTCAAGCCAGTTAAATGTAAAACAAGCGCTATTCCAGCGCGGATCCAGGGGGGGGGGTGCCGGGGGCCTTGGCACCCCCCCCACCCCCCCGAACGCCGGAAATTTTTTGAAGGATACATTATACAGAAGAAAGAAAGAGAGAGGAGATGGACCCTGTTGAGAAATGGACGTGATCGGCCCGACCATTGTTTTTTAAAATATACCTTGCAACGGCAAGCACGGGCACCAAAGACTCACCAATTCCATTGCACTCTTTGAGCTTAACTTATAATTCCAAAAAAAACAAAACGCCATTTCCCGTTATTGGTTCTTCTTTCTCAAACTTACATGCAGAAACAGTGACCCATAGATACGGAAATAGACCCATGCTGAGAAATAATGGGCTTTTATGTAAGAGTAAACAAGTAATATGGTTAATCAGCTGTCAACCACATCTGGCCAAAAGGGTTTTGCCAACCAATTATACTACTCACTGCCTGCAGAGCTCATCATTGAGGAAATGGCTCTGAATTTGTTTTATGCTGGGGCCAAGAGGTATAATACATTGTGCTGTACTTTGGACATGATATAAGGCATACAGTAGGTCATGCCTGCCATTTAACTTTGGCCTATAATTTATAACATTCTGTTGGAAGTTGTACATTGTTATTCTTGTTCTACACGATTCAACAACAGATAGTAAACATAAGCAAGCTTAGGAAATATGCAAAATATGATGAATATATGCGTTGATAAAAACCATGCCGTTACTAATCACAATATATTTTCAAGATTACATTTTTAAGCTTTCCCACTGTGCCCGGGGTAGTTTCGGGTCCCCCTCTTCTCCCCACGTGCGAGATCTTTATATCTCCCGCTGACGCCCCTCTTTCTGCCGTGGATATTGCAAAACTTGTGTGCCTGTCGGGTGCCACTGAATCTCTGTGTAGAAATCGTGGTGCGGGTCAGTTTCCATTAAGCCATTTCCCCCCCCCCCATGTATGTAAGGATATAAAACCAATGAATGTCATGTTTCATCAGCATATTGTTAATATTTATCCTTTTTGGGGGCATTAACATTAAATAAATTCGTTAGTGCCCACGGGGGGGGGGGTTCCTAGGGACCCAACCCATATAACCACTTTCCCTGGAGTTTGATCATGACACTAACAACAATAAATGGGGGTCACGTAGACGCCATACCCACCATAAAAATTAAAATCCGACTTTACCTATGACCAGCAGCCAGTTGAAATTTGTCACTTCTTCGAACGAGTGGGTTCGAAACCTTTCCATCCCAGCAACCCAATTAAGGTTTTGAATCCCAAACACAATAAATTCATTATATATACCTCCTTGAATCACAAAAAAAAACCAATTAAAATATCATTGCAAAATATAGCCAAATTTATACCATCTGTATTTGTCTCACAAACTTCAAAATCGCCCTTATTTTTCCCATAGATTACACATTTTAAGAGCACGGCATGACAAGATTAGAATTGATGCTATCAGCATTAAAAGGTATTTGATTAAGTATTATTAATTATTAATTAATTCCCTTCTAAGGTTATATATCTAAGCAAATAAAAATCCCAAGATTTAATTACTTTAATTTTAATTAGTAAAATATCTTGATTTTTTCACTTCCGTTAGTGCCCAAGGGGGGGGGGTGGGGGGTTCCTAGGGACCCAACCAATTATTCTCATGATCCCTGGGCGATTAAATTTTTTGTATCAGGAGAGCGTATTCAATTCATATGCAGACATAGCAAAAAACTCCTTGAAAATTTTGCTTGCGTAACGAGAAATCGCAAAAAATCAAATGTGTGGTACTATGGAACCCCCCCCCCCCCCTTGGGCACTTTAAGTGGTAACCTATACAGGCTTTAGACATTTTTTCTCATTTTTTGTTGTTTTGGATGATTAATGAAAAACTGTAGTAAAACTGAGTTTTGACGGTTTTTTAACTTTTGAATCGAAATAAACCAAAAAAGACAACAAAATGATGACCAATCAAGATTATAATGAAATAAAATATTTATGATTAAATGTGTAATTTATCTTTCTTTCAAATAATTTTGTATGGCCCCAAATTAATTTTGATTATTTTATTAGTTTCCTATTCAGTTTACTAAAATCTTACAGTAGTCACGTGTAATTTTGCAATTCCATTATCTTTTTGAATACCAAATTAAATTTCATTGGCTTTAGGATATTCTTAATATATTTAAAGGTACTGTAGTATTTTTGGAAAAAGAGTATCCTTCACCATTATATTATAAACGTAGCATGAGTTTTATCTAATATTAAGTCAAGGTCAGGACTATTCAAAATAACTGTTTCAACCAAAAGTTAGATAGATGACTCTGTGTTGAATAATGTAGGCATACGCAAACTACACGGGTTTTTAAGTTTTAAGATCATGAAGCTCCCCAAATTCATGAAAGACTGGGGAGTTGAACAGAATTCAAAATAAATGCTGTACTGAACAGCACGATACAGCCTTACATGCTTAATTCATCTATGCAACGGTTGTCCTTCAAGGGAAGTTCTGCTGACTCCAATTGACATAGTAATTATAGGCAATTACCACGTGATCGAAAATGGAATTAGGCAAATCGTAAAACAGTAGGGATTATAAAGCAGAGGATGGTCTAAAGACACTACATGCTGTGTGTGTACACTATATTGGATCCAAAATAGTGATTTGAATTTACTTTCTATGGTAGGCTGTTCCTGATATGTAAACGCGTGGCCGACCGCTTCGCGTATGGCGAATCACATGTTTTCTGTTCTTTTTTTCATTGATACAAATATATACTGTTGAAAATGAAAAAGGTTGGCAAAATAAACACATTATGTTTTTTAAAATCAAATATTTTTATTTTTTATATTGCAGTATTTTTAAGTGAATTGCCTTTAAATCAGGGGTTTTTTTTCATATTTTGGATATTGCTGGAATGTTGCCATTTCAATAGATGAGGAGTGGGTAAACGAAGCTTGACCAATTCAATATTTACTCAAACAGTAAGGATTATGTGTTGAAAAAAACTTGGCAAGACTACATAGAAAATTAGATCGCCGCTAGGTTTTTTTATTTGCCTTGTTTTTCATATTCACAACTTTCAGGTTGTGTGATAGCAGTGATTGATTTGCAAAACGCTTGCGATATTACTTATCCTTTTGGTGATGAGAAATTTAAAGAGGGCCGGTAAGGAGTAAAGGTTGGGCGACATTTGGGTACGTAATACGCGAATTGGGCAACTTTCAGCCGCATATTGGTGGAGCAAATAGCATTCATCGGTGCGCGAGAAAATGCGGAATTCCGTTTTCTAAACAAGATTCTCCTAGATTATGTAGAAGTGCGCTCAAATCCCTATTCTGACCAGAAAATAAAATATCAAAAACAAGTTGCCATGCTGAAGATTGAATAAACTTGCAACTGGTCATCATTACGCGTTTTCAAGAAAAATTGCCAGACAAAGGTTGTGATCTTCGGCCGGTGACGAAATGTTTTTTTTTTTTTTTTTTTTTTTTTTTTGCTCTAATCTTTTCGACAGCACCCAATCTTTGCACATTATGTGATTGTTTTATATTTGTTGATTCAATAATATGCTTTTGCCAAACCTTTTCATAAGAATTTAAAACTGACTGCACATCTCGCGGAAATAATGTGCCAAAAAGAGGTTTCTAAACTTGTCCTACTGTGTGTGACATCGTAGGGTGCTTTAATGAACTAAAAACGAGTCCTTTACCTCCTGTATAGCACCTTGTCTGGTTCTGTTAGGACCTTTTTGGGTTCTCAGAATTGTACTAAACAATGTTTAGGGTTGCATTCTCCATTCTTGAGGGTCAATATAGAGAGAAAAGGTGACTTAGGGACTGAATTTTTTTTAGGGGGGGACATTCAATGCTTAAGCCAGTATGACATCCCTTACCTTAGACATACCTTAAGGTTCGTTACATGTACCTCGCTGCACTGTGCAGTGCAGTGCCGCTATATTCGATCAATGCTCGACAGCAAACTCAACGTAACTGCTGCAAGTTAAAAAAAATAAATTTAACTCGGTTGCAGTACCGCATACCGTATATGGAACAGAGACCGTATTTCGAGCACGCAACTTACCGCAAGCACGTTGAGTTGTAGTTGAACGAAACCTTAGATGCCACACCTTCACAATCTTCAATGTGACTAATAGTGTGGCAGTGGTGGGGGCATTTTTTAGCCCATCTAAAAACCGACAATTTATAATAGTTCCTGCTTAAAGAAGAGGAGTGTGGGCGCTTGGGGAAAGACTATCTTTCTGGTTGTTTATTCCAGCTATCCACCACTCGCTGACTGAAGACTTTTTTCTGAGTCGAGTCTGAATCTGGATTTGGAAACTTTGTGAATGCCCGAGTGTGGTGCTGATAAACTGATCTTTGAAAGAGCGTTTCTCAGGCATTATCTTATATCCATTTGGGTTATAATCCTGTAGGTTTGGATGATGTCTGCTCTTAGTCTCTTCCAGTGTTGTAGAGGAAGGTGTCGGCGTAATCGAGTTCGTACGATAGATGTTGAAGACTTGGTATGATCTTTGTTGCTCTAGACTTGGACCTTCTCAAGCATTTCTTGTCTTTGTCAGATAAGGGTTCCATGCTCGTGAATGCATAATCGAGATGGGGACGAACCCGTGATTGTTAGATTCAGGATGATTTCTTACTCTGAAGGCAAAATCTTTTGATAATCCACCGGCTATATTTCCTTTCTTGGCGGCAGGGGCACCTTGGGTTGAAGGACCTTCAATGAGTTGTTGATTTGGATCCCAATCTTTGCCTCCTCAACGGTTTCGGTTTCATGTGTGTGCCATTTTATAAGAATGATGACGATTGTTATATCCAAAGTGCATAATTCCAAGTATCAGGCATGAAGGACTTCATTTGCCAGGTTTCTACCCATTCATGTATATTGCATGCATATGTGTCTTCATTTGTTGCCACTGGTGAGCTCGTTTGGTGTCATCTGCAAATTTGCTTATTGTGGCTGTTGCGCTAATTAGCAGTCTCAATATCGTAATATATATATATAAGGAGTGAGTGTCCCAAAACTGATCCTGCACCACTGAACTTGTTACATTATTCCACCGGACTCTGCTCCTTGAGTGAACTACCTTCTGTTTGCGGCCAGCAAGCCATGATTCGATCAAGGTAGAATTTTCCTTCGATGCAATGTGATTTGATTTTTGTATCAGTCTTTGGTGGTAAGGTGTCGAAGGCATTTAGCCAGGTATATGACATCAAATGGTGTTCCACTATCTATGAGCTTGTGATCACTTGCAGGTATTCTATGAGATTTTAGTGCAGGATTTTCCTTTGCAGCGTAAAAACCATTTTGTGCCTCGCGTATTAGACTAAAATTATCAAGGGCTCTGTAATGTATCTCTAATTATGCTTTCGATTATTCCCTAAGACTGACGTCAAACTTATTGGGCGATAGTTGAATGCTTTAGATCTTGAACCTTTTATGTATATCTGGACGGATGTGGGCAGATCCCAGTCGTTGGAACATATCTTCTTGCAGAGACGTATTGTAAATACAGGCGAGAGGACTGTCCAGTTCATAGCATCATGTTTTAAGGATAGGGCGGGGATTGTCTTGTCCTGCTGCTTTGGAGGGGTCCAGGTTTTTTAACTTTATCTTTGCAAGCATTTGCAGTGATTTCATTGCCTTTAGTTCTCCTCATTCCGGTCCATTGAATATAGTGTGATCAGGAACTGGGAACATTTGGTTCTTATGTGAACACAGACGAGAGAAGTCCTTTTAGTGATTCTGCAGTAGGTGTACTGGTGTATTACAATGCCTGTGTCTGTTTTTTGGGTAATCATTATGTTTTCTGCTAATTTCTTTTCAAAATCTCTGTTAGCCCATCTCACTTCTAGCTAGCCTCTATGAGCGAGCGTTTGGTCAGTGGCTCTAGATTTGTGTAAGTTTCTATTATGAGTACATCGTCCAAGAACGCATTTGTTTAATCCTCACTCGTTTTGTGTTTCTTTGTGAGCCATAACGGTTTTTTTTATTAGATTGGTGCTTCATGGAACTTTTTTTTTCAATAAGGTCCTGTATTTCTCTTTCGGTGTAAACACCAAGCTTCTTCAGTGTCTTGGTGTGACCATTCTTGGTCTGTCGATACCAAGGAAGTAAGTTATGACTTTCTCAGTGGTTGGCTTTAATTTTGTCAAGTGTGGCGTTTCTGTAGTCTTTTTTGGTGTAGCTTACTAACTGAGTAATTTAAGTCCCATGAACATGTTGTTGTCGCTTTACTTGTCAAAGGAATATAGGTAATTTTTTGAAGAGCGCCCCCAATTGTTCAAAAAATGAGATTTTTACCGGTTGCATTGGTAAATGGCTAGTAAACAATACGTGTGAATGGTTAAGGTATAAAATGTCTGTGTCTCACAGTAAAGCTAATGGATATTGTTTACTGGGAAATAATTATTCTCGGGATCCCGATATAATAAATCAACGGACCTGTAATGTGTGAGCACATAGCGGGAAATAGCGCAATGCATACGTGGTCAAGATAATTCTTAGTTGTTTATTGGTTAGGCAAATCAGTTAGAGTTTTTTTATGAGTGGCACTATTTATCATGGACGGACATAAACGTAGCAATTTCCAGCTCTGCCCGTTAAGTCCATATGGGATCCAAATTTATTACATAAATCGCTTATTATGATAAATAGCCATTTTTTAGAATATCGTCGCAGGTATAGTGCAGGACAAATCACCACGTAACTGTGACCAAAAATATCACATTTTGAAAATTGGGGGGCGTCTTCAAAAAAATTTGCCATTATTGCTTTAAAGGAGCAATACATGTATTCGTCAATCAATTAGGATTTGAAGTGATAACTATAAGTCAAGTAATTGACTCCTGTCTTGAGGCTTCATAACATGCTGGGTCCATAGGTTGTCAGAACAACATCCAAAAATGCAGATAATCCAGATTCGCTTGGATGGTCTCCCAATTTATTTCACGGTAATTGAAGTCACCAATGCCATTATGTTTCTCATCTTGAAAAACTTTTAGCACAGTGGTTTAGAGACTCATTTTCATAGCAGTGTTTATTGACTTATGTATAATATCCCGAGCAATAAATCTGAATCTCCCCTTCACATGAAATATCACACCAAAGGGCTTCTTCATCCTCAGCTAGGGACGGGTTTCCCGCAACTGATTTTATATTTCTTTTAAATAATTAGTTACCTCCATGAGTTTGTTTTTTCTGTCCAACCTTGTTATCGATACCCTGGGATTTGCCATTCAGCGTTAAAAATCACTATGGAGCCACGTTTCAACAACCCCAATATAGAACTGTCTAATTATGATGTCTGGTTCTCCTGGGTCATATAGCTTTGCATGTCATCTCTCTTGTTTACAATACTTGAGCATTTAAGTTCGTTTTATTCCATCTTCTGTCTTGTGTGTTGATTTATCAACTTAGAGTTATACTCATGGTTTAGGTCTATACTCCAATCGTTTCATTTTCATTAAATTAAAGTCTTCACGTTGGTTACCTCTCCAGCCGTGTTTTGAACATGCTGCACGTCACTTCCTTTTTGGCTGTAAGACCTCTTTTTCATTGAAGATTTTTGTATCATACAGCTGATAATAGGAGTAGAGTGCAATTGGTGCTTTGTATCTTTACAAGTATTATTTACAGTGAAATGGATCAGTCTCTAGTGACTGCTGGTCTGTTGAGGGGGTGGTTGTCGGATCTCGACAATTATCCCTCTCACTATTTTTAAGTTTTTTTCAACATTTTCCTTTACGAAGTCTAAGTCTTGTCGGAGCCCAACAGCTTCTCTTTCTTTGTTCATATGTTAAATATGGCTTTAGATATACTCCTTATATACTCATGATGTGTAGTTCTTTCGCACTTGCAAGAGCTGGTATGTTGCTTTTTGTTTTTTCATTGCACTTTTACAAAGGTTTGTTTATCGTTGGAATAATCTCTGCTTTGTCTATATCGATTAAGACCTTACATGCGCTTGTTGTGAAAGAGTTCTTTCACTGATTTGTTACGGCATGTGCATCATATCACAAACAAATTGTCATGAAGAACAAAAAATGACCCGACTGTGCCGAAGTGATGTTGTCGTAATTGGGATAGTTTCTATTATCTATGCTGAAACATGAAGAATTTGGGTGGGAAATTAGGGCAAATGTGATAGATTTTAAGCTGATTATGTACCCGGTAAGTTCCATTAATTTGTCTGAATATAATTCAATTAATTATATATCAGATTAATTAATTTAAATATGTAAACATTCAAAAGTATTCTCTAAGCAGGAAAAAATGAAGGACAATCTTCAGTTCTGGTGGAATCAACTGAAGGAAGGACTTATTGAAAACTAAGACAACAGACATAGTTAACTACTTTGTGGCTGGGCAATATCAAAGTGTCTTGTAACAGTGCATTTGTGCTATTAGGTGTGATTTTGTAAAAACTCTTATTCCCAACCCACCCCACCCACAATACTTAATATGTTTCAAATCTGTTTTAGAACAGTTCATGACAATGAAAGTCAGTTTTTTCTTTTGATCAAATTGGATTTTGTGCAATATTTATGCAGAGAACTCTCATCTAAAATCTTTTCAAGTTTGTCTAAACATGCTATTGATCCGTACAGTTTCCTTCTGATCCATTCATTTTGTCCACTATTTGTGCAAACAATTGTGAAGAACACGTTAGGCTTTTAGTATTTTTTGTTGTGGATTGGATGAAGAATGTTTTGGGTGACTTTACCATGCGTGCCACAATAAACCATTTAGCGTGATGACTATTCGTTTACGCATCCACATGTGGTTTATCCTGTGAACTCACTGGATTGGGAGAAAAATGGGCAGGAGTGTTCCTATAGGCTGTCCTTTTTTAAGCGATGCTATCATTTTTACAGAATAGTAGTAAAACATGAGTATTACGATTAGGTCAGAAAATACGGTTGAAAGAACATGTCGAGTTGAGGTCAGCAGATTCATAGAAAATTGTATAGCCACCCTGTAGAAAGCAGCATACCTTGATAACTAATTTTCTCTAAGGCTCTGAATTGTCTGTAAGCTATTAAATTGTTCTGACAGGTTTATGCAAAACCTTAAAAGATGGCCATGTACCATTAACAGCATTGAAAGCTAGAAGCGTTTACTTCGTAACATGCTCACAACGGCGTTCGATCGAACGGTGATTTAAGATCGTTGCCATATCTATAGACGGTGCACCCTATGATCTGCGCACTACTTGTGGTTATCGTTTCAAATTCACATCTATCAAATTTGCACATAAGAAAATGTGGTTTTTGGAAAGTGACTGTTGCGAGGGGTTCCGCGTGAAGCGGGGGAGGGGGCCCACCAACCCCGGGGGGGGGGGTCCAAGAGGTTTGTGGGTACCCATGCTCGTTCCATGGTGGTTCTGAAAGTGACCCTAAGGGACCAATTTTCAGTTGAAAACATGCCCTAACGGGACCAGTATTTAGTGCAAAATTATACCCGTTTTCGGTGAAAATATATCCCTTAACGGGACAATTGCGGGTAAACAGCTATACCCATAGCCGGGACCTGCTTCCATACGTAAAAAAAAGATACCCTTTAAAGAACCAATATGTGAGAAAAAACAACACTTGTCTATCTGTAAGATCAACTTGAACAACGACAGGGTGATTTCAAAATGGTTAAAAGTAATTTCCCATGTTTTTCAATGAGCCCGTCACCATCTGACATGAATTGGAACTTTCCTAGCGGGAATAGAACTTAATTTTGTGAATTTGATACCCTCGCGGTAGTCACGCATTTGCGCTAGTCCCTCTTTTTGTGAAACGAGCATGGGTACCCGACCTAACCCAAACCCCTCCCTCGCCCCCCGGCCACCCCAACACACACCTGCGCGCGTGCAACATGAAATGTTGTGCTAGTCCGAAAAAGTTGTTATTGGGCTTTTTTCCCAAATACAAAACCTAACCATCAACTAGATGTTAAGACCGTTGATCATACTAGAATTTAGAAATTAACCTTGTTAACGCTTGTAAGTGGGAGCACGTTTTCTCTCAATATAGCAGACCACTACCCCCCCACCCGAAGCAGTGTGGTTTGTGCTATAGGTGAAGTTGCGAGCAGAGCAACGCAGAACATGTTATGTGTGAGAAGTGTATTACAGGTCCCCTCTCATCGCGCGGGGGGGGGGGGGGTGGTGGGGGTAGTTTTTGGGGGGAGGGGGTCACACACCCGCCCCTGCTAAGGCAGCCATTCTAGCCATCTTATATAGGCCCCCTCTAGCCAGGTCTGGATCCGCCACTGCACTATTCGGGAGTGGCAGGGAGATCAATTGCCACATTTAATATTGGTGATTCTGTCTGAAGTACTTGCAGGAAGCCTCACGAATTTTTTTGGGAAGCACAATTACTTTAGGGCAAAATTGATAGATATTTTGGATACTATCAAAGGGAACAAATTGACTTGTTTTATCAAAATATAGATCTTCTCAAATCGTAATGAATATCAATTGCGGTGTTTGTTTCATATGCAGTCCCTTCACTGAGATTCAATTGCTACACGTGCACGAACTATCGACGGTCACTCCCACATTTGACCCTATTCATACAAATGCGAGGAAATCAAATGGCTTGGTCTTGCTATAAACGACGCGGCGCTACCTCCATCCTTTCTTCATATAGTCCAGTAGGCGGGGATATCCCAACTATATCTGATTTGTATTTGGAGTCGCATAGTTTAGCGTATGTCGGTGTATGGTCAAGAAGCCGAGCCTCGGTGATCCATGCCTTAAATGCAAACTTGAGCGTGAGTCTCAGTGGACACGGAAGATGTTGAAAAATGGTTTCAAAGACAGGCAAATTCTTAACCTAAATACAGCTGTGGAAAAATGTAAATAACCCAGTCATGGTGTACAATTAAATCTGAAATTTAAGATCATCATTTTCGAAAATAGGAAGAACGTTTTTGGCAAGATACCATACAGCAGTCCTTTGCTACAACCAGGCAACCGGTTTTTGAAGTTATGGATACCGTCTTGCGTCTTACATGAGATCACTTATCTTTACTTCCTGGTGTACTTAGTTTTGCAACTCGAGCCGCCATTGAATTTTCTTCCCACCCTAAGTAACCTTTGGCGTAACTGGGGCAAAAGATCTACTGATAAATTTATAACTCTGTGGAAAGTAGAGAGACTCATTAATCATGTTGCTGCATTCCTGGTCCAGTGTCTCTTGAACACGGGCGGTTTGACCGGCGACATAATTCTATTTATCTCATATGATTAAAACGCGTAAAAGCTTGCTCATTCTGCCACCGTCTTAGCCGACCTACAGGGTTATTCACCTGTGTGGATCCCTTCCTCCAATATTATGGTTACCAACTAAGCAGATATGGTTGTGGTATACGAGACGGTGTCAGGATTGACCTTGTTGAGCTCACCACGGTTTCCGTTCGAGACCAATATTGAAAAAGCCCATTCCTATAAAGAAATCAAAATACGCTGCCTGGTTAAAGACCTTAACCAAAAGGGTTATAGCCTGTCGCTCATTGTGTTGAATCGGGGTAGCCCGTGGGCTCATCACTCGATATGCAAACGTTTATTTCGTTTTCGATTTTTTCCCTGCTGGTCGAAGATTTCAGGACGCCTGAAGAGGAGCTTAGCAATTTGGCTCTAATTTCGTCGAGCTATAGCGCATCTGGAACGCCCGTTTTGAAACCGTTTTGTGAAAACTCCTTCCCTACATTTCCTGCTAAACAACCTTCTCCAGACTCCAAAAAAAATTTTCCGACAACTTGTTTTTATATCTTTCTAATATGTAAAGATATTTATTTACTTGCCTTTGTAATATTGTGTACCCCTGGCACGGGGTCTGGGTTGCCAACTGTGTCCTGGGTTTTGTGTACACAATCTTTTGTGTGTTTTTTTAAATAAAGATTGATGAATGATGATGGAGGCAACATTACATTCAAAACGGGGAACAAGAATTGACGTAACTATCGAACCGAATGTCCGTTTGAATGGGATAACAAGTATTTTAAAAGGAGAAAAATGTGCTCTGTTTAATATCGTAAAAAAAACAATTTTTGAAAAAAAAAAAAAATTGGGGGGGGGGGTGTTAATAAAATCCCTCCCCTTCTACCGTAATTCCGGTGTTAGTATTATAGTCCCCTGACTTATGGTCCTTCATCCGAAAATGGTTTAAATAGTTTTAGTGTTTCGATCGAGAACACAGAAATTGTCATCCGCGACGCTTTAAAGTCAGGGCTGGGAGTGTTTAGGAAGCGGCCGAAGAGCACCCCTTCTCAAATGCTCCATAACAGGGTTCATCAAGGATGAGAGTTGATGATACTTTAGGTTTTACCCATACAATACAGTCGACCAGCTTTAGGATAGGCATTTGATTATCTATCTATTATCCGCTCTATCGGCTTATGCGCAGTGCAGGTAACCTTGTAAGCTTGTGACCATTGAAGCTCATAAACTTCCTTTAAATATTCGTCTTTGGGAATCTGTTGTTCACAGGATTCAGTATGATATAACGAGTAGTCATTGACACGCGTTCCCAGGGATACCGGAGAAATACTATCCTCGGGCCCATCATCCCTTTCCTCAGATTTTCGTACTGGCAATAAAAACGTTATAATATGGCCTATTGTAGAGACTAATTAGAGGAGCTGGCTAATAATCAGTATGCCTTAGGATGTGTGCAAAATTTATATCCTTGACGAAGGCTTGAATTCAAAATGGCCGCCAAACTCAAAAAGCCATCCAGCATTATCGTAACCAGACATTTACCAAGGGGCAGAAGAGGTGGCCAGATGCCTTTTTCTGAGTGGCGAATTTGGTCTTCTCCATAAACAAACGGTCACTTCATTGGGGGAGCTGGCGGGGGGGGGGGGGGGGGTGGTGGGTGCCAGGGTTTCTGAGCAGGGAGCAGGGGGCCGGCGCTCTCTACCATGCCCCCTGCTGGTTACGTACGACGCCACTGCTAATCTGCTAATAAGATTCCTAAGAGGTCGCTTTGAATAAAAAATAATGGAATGATATTTGAGATAAATACATGGAATGATTATGTTGAGAATAAAATCAACCACGAACTACTTAAATACTTAAAAAATGGTAAGGGCCCTATAGTAATATTTTTAACATGTTTCAAATCCAAAAAAATGGCCGCCGAACCTTTAAACATCTACAAAATTGACAATTATATTGGTGCATATTCTCCATAAATCAAATCCAGTGTGTCAATAAAGTAATTGGGATTTTAAAATGGCCTCATTGGCTACTAAAAAGAAAAACACCATGGAACTGCTATATACCACCTATCATCTGGAAATTACCGTACAACTACATGCTGTGTGGTATATTATAATGTAGGTTTTCCTCTTTATTTGCATACATTATGTTTTATGCCAGACCCTCTATTAATATCTCAACTGAGAATATTTAAACTGTTCTAAAGGACTAGGCCTAATTATGAAAACAATTTGGGTGTTTACATTTTGTAAAAAAGGGAAAATTACGTGGAGATATTCGCCGACAATCCTTATTAAGTTTTAGGAAATATATCTACGTTAAAAAGACCTAACGTTTCTATGACAGATCAACATATTCTCCGTCAAAAAAACCGCCAATATAGACACAAATAATTTGATTTAATGCTTCTGTCTTCTTGCTGACAAACGTTGCCTTTAAACTTTTAGATAATAACGACGGATACATTTGACTTTTTGTTTCAATACTATAACCGCTCATTAACTAATATACTATAATCTGGCTTTATTTGTTTTAGATGATATCATTTTGATCATGCACTCCAGATGGTAATACATCATAATAAGATCTCTAGGCCCACTAAGATTCTCAAGTATACGGCGTGCAGTATGCTAGATACTGGAAAGATTTGCAATGTCGTTATTGGTCCCTGACATTAGGCAGACGACTAACGTAGACTACGTAATCACATCCTCCCCAATATATTTTTAGAGTTAGCTTGTAACGCCACATATACACCCACACAAACCAGGTTGGTGAAGTACTTATAGTCCGCCCGTACTCATAGTCGGAACAAATGTAAAGAATAGTGGCACTCGATTCAGTTGACTCTTCACGCAATATATCAATTTTCACAAGTGATTCCGTTGTCGCCTATGGAGCCCGACAGGGGCTCCCGGCGGAACTATAATTACTCTCACACCTGGACACACCGCACGGCACACTCCCCTCGCTCCTCGCTCGCTTGTAAGAACAGACAGACGACCACCGAGACACAAAACACATCAGGACTCCTCAGTTTTCCTCTTCCTTGTTCGAGTCGACACCCCCCTTGGCAGGGGTGTCGATCACCACAAACACCACAACAAAACCACCAAAAGTTTCCCTTTTCAGAAGAAAGTTGAAATATACCCTAAATTATCATGCTAATTTTTTCAAACTAATAATAAAGTGCGTGTTGTTCCGATGTCTTGGGACCCCCTGATTTACTCGAAAGTATCGATTTTGTATCATATTAAAAGGCCATATTTTTCTCATTGTCGTCCTGAACTTTGAGCCCTCAAATCCATTTTTTTTCCCAAGATATAAACAAACAAAAAACCGAAAAAAAACCGCCGTTTTTATGTTACCATCATTATTACTTAGCACAGTATTATAGGGGTTTTGGCAACATGCCATTATTGCGTGTACCATCAAAATCGCACTTTTGTTTCCCATGGTACTTTATGGGGTGTATGTGCAAGTGCCAACGCTCAGATCAAGTAGAGAACACAATACACAAAAATCAGAACAACCACCCGTTATTTCACAGTTATAAATTTTTATTGATCTGTATTTTTGATATGAGCATTTTGTGTAAACAAACCAGTCCAGAGGACATGAAGTGTGTATAATACTTCCACCATTCTACTTCTATTAGTAATAGATTACCAAATACCTGGACGAATTGTATTTCAATGTGATACCTTAAGGAAGCAGTCTTTTATCTCACCCTTGCGCAAAGCTCTTCAAATGAAATTCCTTGAGCAGGAAGCCTTCTACTTCTTCTGAGACCGCTTCTAACGCGCATCACAGATTTCACAGCTCTGTATGGATACAGGCACTACATCACTGAGTTACCAGCTTTTACTCTGAAGAATTGCAGAAACAGCACCCCGCCTCCTTAGGATTGATGAACATCTAAAAGCTACCAACCATCGTTTCGCTGGAGTACAGAGAAAGAATGTCGCTTCCTCTCTGCGTGTGTTCTAAACCGGTACTTTTTGGAGACATAAATTCTGCATGCATTTACTGAGCTATACATCAGCGAAATGAAAGTCACCTGTCCAGAATTACATGACTTACACGACCATCGGTGAGTAGACAACCTATTGCTGTCAAAATTCCAAGGCCAAATAACGAGCTTCATCTCAACTCCTACGTGCATAAGGCAAGCCTGACTGGAACTAATTTCCATGCATCTGGAAAATAAAGTTTCTCCTGGATCACAACTTTATAACATTGTTTATTTTGTGATGTTTTCCTTTTTATTTCATCATGTTGTTTTTGGTGTTGTAGTGGTGGACCTGTGAACCTAGGCATAAAGGGTTCGGATCGGACAAAAGTGTGGGGGAGCGACACACCCATTCAGGTTACATTGTGGGACGAAGTCGGATTAGTTCCATACCGTAAACATGATCAGATCAACCTCACAAACAAAGCTCTCCATTGACGCCTGTATAGAAGATTCTTGTGACAAGCCACCGACGCTGAATTCGCGCATGTGTAGTACATTCGGGTGACAGACCTAAATATACACACAATCGCATGTGTGTACATTGTACGTGGTACGTGTCATGCAAACCATGCTTGAACGCGCCCACAAAAACGCTTTTTCCGCGCATAATTTAGGACAGCAATCAATACTCCGATTGCAATTCCAGTTCAAACTTGGTTCCACTGCCGAAAATGCCATGCATATTTCCAATTGTCACCTTATTTAAAGTGATGTCACCCCATTGATGATGACACTGTGGGTTCAGAATGATCTAATCCTACCGACAAGATAGTACTCTCACTATTCACATTAATTCGCGCATAATATCTCTATTATTTAGGAGTACTTTTTTTACCGGGATGACGCTTGGCGCAACATAAACATAAAAACAAACACCAACACTCAACCACGGAACTATTTATTTAATCTTCTGTTTTCCAGCTTCCGATAGCTGATACCATAACGGATTTTCCCATTATCAATGCGCATATAGTTTGACAAGCTGGGGTCTAAAAAGTGCGCGTTGAGAAGCGGTCATAAAAACTTAAAGGTGCGGTGTTCCATTGTCTTTGGGACCCACCCCTGATTTACTGGAAGTAGTATCGATTTTGATATCAGATAAAGGGCCATATTTCTCATTGTTCGTCCTGAAATTTGAGCCCTCAAATCCCAGTTTTTTTTTTCCCAACTATAACAAACAAAAAAAAAAAACCGCCGTTTTAGTGTTTAACATCATTATTACTTATCATAACAGTAATTGAATAAGGGGGTTTTTGCAACATGCAGTATTGCGTGTACCAACAAAATCGCAAGTTTGTTTCCCATGGTACTTGATTGATGGGGTGTATGTGCAAGTGGCCAACTCTCATATCAAGTAGAGAACACCATACACATAAATCTGAACAACCACCTTTAATTTCAAGTTATAAATTTGTATTTGATCTGTATTTTTGATATGAACATTTTTGAAAACAACCAGTCCAAGATGACATGAAGTGTGTATATACTTCCACCATTCTCTTCTTAGAGATAAGATTACCAATACTGGACAATGTATTTCAATGTGATACCTTAAGGAAGCAGTCTCTATCTCACCTTGGGCGACAACGCTCTTCATGAATTCTTGACGCAGGAAGCTCTTCTACTTCCTACTTCTCTTCCTGCCCGCTTCTAACGCGCACAGATTTCCAACAAGCTACTGTATGGATACAGGCACTACATCACTGAAGTTACCAGCTGTTACCTGACAGATTGCATAAAGACCAGCACCCCGCCTCCTTAGGATTGATGAACATCTAAAAGCTACCATCGTTTCGCTGAGTACCTATGAAAGAATGTCGCTCTCTCTGCGTGGTGTTCTACTAACCGTAACTTTGGAGACAATCTGCAGGCATTGTACTGAGCTATCAACTCATCGAAATGAAAGCACCCTTCGCCAGAATTACATGACTTACACGACCATCGGTGAGTAGACAACCTATTGCTGTCAAAATTCCCCAAGGCCAAATAACGAGCTTCATCTCCAACTCCTACGTGCATAAGGCCACCGACATTGGAACTAATTCCATGCTCTTGAAAATAAAGTTCTCGCTGGATCAAAACTTTATTAAACACATTTGTTTGCTTTTGGTGATGTTTTCCTTTTTATTTCATCATGTTGTTTTGGTGTTGAGTGGGTGGGAACCTGTGAACCCTATAGCATAAGGGTTTCGGAGTCGGACAAAAGTGTGGGGGAGCGACACACCCATTGGTTACATTGTGGTGACTGTAAGTCGGTAGTATTCGCATACCGTAAACAGGATCAAGATCAACATCACAAACAAACTCGGATCCATTGACTGCCTGTATAGAAGATTCTAGTGACAAGTCACCGACGCGAATTCGCAATGTGTAGTACATTCGGGTGAGTGACCTAAATATACACACATTCGAATGTGTGTACATTGTTCGTGTCATGCAAACCCTGCTTGACCGCGCCGCAACACAGTTCCGCGCATATAATTCGGACAGTAATCAATACTCCTATTGCAATTCCCAGTTCAACTTTGGTTCCACTGCCGACAAATAGCCATGCATTTTCCATTGTCACCTTATTTAAAGTGAAAATGTCCAACCTTGCAATGATGACACAGCTGTTGGTTCAGGAATGATCTAATGTACTACGACACAGATAGTACCTCTCACTCAGTCACAATTATATCGCGCTACTCTACGATATTTAGGAGTACTTTTTCCGGATTGACTCTTGGCGCAACCATTCAAACATAAACAAACCACCAACACTCACAACGGAACGTCTTATTAATTTCTGTTTTCAGCTTCCGTAGCCGAGACCATCCGGATTTTCCCATTATCATTGCGCAAATAATTTTTTGACAACTGGGGCTAAAAAGTCTCTCGAAGTCATGAACACATGAGGAAATTTCCAAAAATCTCCCCAAGCTGTATCAGAAATATTACGTCACCATTCAGTAATGAGAGAATGAGCGGCGCTCTTCCTTTGTAAATTGTTATTGAAAGAAGTGGGTACGTGCATGGTACGCTATGTCCGCGGTGTCGGATATAATCCCTTTGACATGACAAAAAGTTAAAAAGTCCCGTAGAACCCATCCAAAAAATAATGGACTCTTCATCCACAGTGCCTGTGGCCCACCAAGACCTGTTTCTAAATCGAAAAAAATGGAAAGTTTTCTATCCCAGTCCTCCGATGCAATGTTTTTTTGTTTAGTTTTTTTATATTTGTGTTTTCTTTCTGTTAGGTTTTATATAGGATTCCTTGTCCACCAAGACATGTTTTTGTATTGTTCGTTTTTATGTTTGTTTATGCTTTTTATCTCTTTTCGATGGCTCCATCAGGACTTCAATTCTCATCTCATCGGTTAGTGGTGGCAATGGTCCCTGGGGTTTTTGACCCCGGAAAAAATTGTTATTGAGCTGATTTTTGCAACCAGATAAAAGCAAAATATCATACAGCCACATAATCCAAAATCCCCATAAATCCCCTCTGGGGAAAAATTTTATCCAGATGGCCACCATATTAGCTAGTGTAGATGTTTATTATTTTATAGGTTTTTAAATATATTTTTTTTAAAAAAGAAAGTTTAATTCATGTACAAAATCTAAATCACCATGCCTTTTTCACGCGCCAAATATCCAAAATATCCGCCATTTTTTATAATTCGCTTATATCTCATGTTTTTCTGAAAAAAAAAAAAAATATGTTTTTAGGTTTCAAAAGAATTCCACGTTTTTGTTTAAATCTAAATCATTGATGTTTTCCTCCTTGAGGTGAAAATCCCAAAATGGCCATCAAAATGGCTGCCAATTTGCGCCATTACATATAATTATCTTGGGCTCACTGACATAACTTTCCTTTGGCAGTACTCCTGCAAGGAAGTCTCGGTCAAACTGTCCGCAATAAGGAGGAGGTTGTTTAAAGTCAATAATCCCGAAAGGGATTGTTCTAATTACCAAATAGAAGTAATTTTTGAGTCCCCTTTCAGTCTATTTTTTTTTTTTTTTTTCGAAGAATACTTGGGTTATGTTTATTTGAACTTATCGATGCAATTATCCCAAACAACTGCACCATAAGAACCAGTACGGGACGCCGCTCACATAATACTACTCATTCATTCGAAAGAATGGTTTAAAAATTGATATAATGGCAGTTTTCGATACTTTTTTCACATAAACGCACATGATTAATTATAGGCCTACACACGTACTGTCCTTTTGCCAGAAATGGGCATAAAATAGTCCCATATATATTTCTCTTTTTTTTACAACCAGTAACCCAGAAATGGAAACTGGAGTGTGCAAGAAATATATAAAGAATGAATCCCAGAAATTGGGAGAAATAACAGTTTGGTGGAAAACACCTCAGGGGAAGGACTTCCTATTACATACTTCAGGTTCCGTTTTTTGTACCCGTCCCCTTTTATAAAATTTGTCTTTATTTATTTATATTCTTTTTACAAAATTATTCCTATTTATATATATTTATTCATTTATATAAATATTTCTTGTCATTTTTATTATTCAACTTATATATCTAATATCTATTTATTTAGATATAATTTTGTTTGTTTCCTTATCCCTCTTTCCTTGTTATGAAGTTGAGATAAAGCCAATTATATGTATGGCGCCAATTTTGAATTACAGCATGCAAGGAAACGTGATAATTTTCGATTTAGACAATATCAATCAAAAAATCTAACTTGGAGAGCCCGGCTATATAGCAATTAATATGCAATGTCAGCTATTTTGGCGGCCATCTTGGATAAAAAAAATTCACCCCTAGGGGGGGGGATGAAATGACATCGCATAACTGGATCCTCCAAGGAGATATATACTCTTGCTCCCTATGCTGCAGACAAATCGGCCCTACATCCAAATGCCAGGAAGACTGAATATATGACTCCCGGTGTATTACTGTCAATGAGGAAGATGTCATCAACCTATGCACACAGATTGAGCCAGCCAACTCAAAGAGGTCAAGGACTTCAAATATCTACACTGGTAAAAATGGGCCTAGGCAAAGGACACTTAATGTGTCATTCAATTTTTTAACATGTAATCTATTTAGACCAACGTCCATGTCTATACAAGATATGTTCAAATGTCGCGTCTCTTTGCAAGACACTCATTACAAGTCATATTTTATGCAAGACACTTCTGTTTTGTAAGACGTGTCTTTTCTCAATTGGGAGACATTCTGGCTGGAAGACGGGTCTTTGTGTCTTAGATTATGTTTTGGTTTGGTTCTGTTTTCCTTTTATTTCTATTGTTTAAGACACTCTATTGCCAAGACTTGTCTTACATATGACGCCGCGCCAAGACACCATTTTTACAGTGTATGGTCTCTATCTTGCCGACAGCAGAAAGACTCCTGTCATCGCAAAGGACACTCTTGGAAATTGCCTGCAATAAACTACACCACTCTTATGCCCAATCTGGATCTCCAATCAACCAATCTGAAATTCTTTAGAGCCTGTGTAGAGGTATCCTGTTATATGGTCTGAGACCTGGATTATGAAGAAGAAGCTACAGGAACAGACGGATGGCACCTAACACCAATCCTTCTATGTGCCGAGTACAAAACATATCCTGGGTGGCGCACAAGACCAAATCACAGATATCTGGGAGAATCCACTCCACATTTCAATCTTCTTTTGGCCAAACGGCCGTGCACGATTTTCCGTCACTGCTCGTGCGATTGATCAAGTAGTCTCAGACATTTGGAGGTTACCATGCCTAAAATGGGGTCGTCGCCCCTTTCATCATTGATTGCTCACATTGATGTGATTGCTCGAGACATCCAGCAAGGATCCATCTGACATCCCCACTTAAGCAATATTATCACTGTTTTTTGAAGAGCGCCCCCAATTTTTCAAAATTTGGAGATTTTTTTACACGATTGCATTGGGAATGGGCTATTAAACTATTACCTGTGAATGGTTAAAAGCTCGAAATTATACAACGGCTACTGGAAACGGCCTTCATGTGAAATAGCCCGGGAAAATAGCGCATGTACGTGTCTACGCTCATTCCATTAGTAGTTCAGGCAAGCCAAGTTACTCTCTTAAACCGAAAGAGTAAAAACAACTCCTAAAAGAGTCGTGGAAATCTCACCTCCAAAAAAATAGCCAGCTGAGTGACCTGCCATCTTTGAGAGGGAGATCCACTACTAAAAAGAGTTGAAAAAATAAACTCTAAGCAAAGAGTGAATGAAGTGATCACTCCTTTTAGAGTGAACTATAAGATCACTCTTTATAGTTGTGGGGAAAGTGGAACTAGCCAATTTCACTCTTTAGTGAATTCTTTGTGAATGAAAGAGTGATTCTTTGTGTGAATGTTGTTTGTCTTTGTGAGTATATTGTATGTGTCGGTCATAATTCATAGCATCGTGATATGAATGAAAATATTGTGGCGCATCATTGCCAATGATTCATGTGACCTGATGCACGATGTGGCATGCTGACGTGCATTATCATGTCATTCCTTGACACTGCATGAGGTGCGTTTCGTACATGCACAGGCCTGGCCTAGCCTGGCGCAGACTAATAACCGTATTCCCGTGCCGGATTACGAGTGATATTGAGTAAATAACATTTATGCTTCCTCCACCCTTTGTCTGCACATGCTATGAATTGTGACCGACACATACAATATACTCATCGTTAAGATCTCTATGATTTCTCAATAATTTCAACTTCGGTCAACCCTTTGCTGACGTTCTCGCCTAACTCGTCCGCCATATGCTTCGAGAATACTCACGCGATTTGCGGCGTATCTGATTGGCTATAAGTTCACTCCGAAAAAAGAGCGTTTTCTCACTCTTTTAGCGCTAACATCTGGTCGATAAAAGTTCAGAGTTGGGCTTCACTCCCAAGAAGAGTGGCAATTTTTTTTTTGAGCCTCATGGTAACGAGTGAGCTCGGTTTACCCTCGAGTTAAGGTGTCTCCCTGCATTTCCTTGGCTCTCCTCGCTCTTTAGAGCTAAAAGCCACTCGACATAGAGTAATTTAAAATCAAAACTACTTCGAAACTCAGAGTGATTTTTTCCTCACATCTTTCATTTTAGATAGTAGAAGGTTATTTTCTCGAGGTGCCACTATTTCATCCTGGGACGGGACATAAACTAGCTTCCCACTCACTCTGCCGTTAAGTCAATGTGGGATCCCCAATTCTAATTATACAAAATTTGCTCTATGTTTGTGATAAGTACGCATTTTTTAAGCATTTTAAAATAATTTTGAGCGTTTTTTTTTTTATAATTTTGAAAATTGGGTTCGCTCTTGCAAAAAATGTGCTAATATTGCTTTAATGACAAACAGGGACTTTGGCGCTACAATGGTGAATAGCATCTCGGCTGCGGCCCGTTAGATAGCATAGGTGGTATCACGAATTTTCGATAACTGAAATATATCATTTTTTTTCAACTTGTACATAATTCAAACGCAGGAATTCGAGCTTGATTGTACATACTAAAAACAGGGGAGGTAAGACCCGACCTGCCGATTTGGGCATGGGATTTCCCACCGGTAATTTTGGTGGAACTGCTCGTTCATTTACATGCATCTCTGTCCTCAGTTACATTAACAAAATCTCCTCTTAAACCTTAGTTTAATCGATTTAGTAAATCACATGGATATTTTGGAATAATTCATTGACTTCAAAATCCTTCGGGGTTAGTGTATTAACCCCGCCTGCAAAATAATGTAATTTCTATACGATCATTTAGTTTTTATTTTAATATTCGTGACCAGGCCTAGCCATTAGTCACGTCTGTGGCTTACAATAACCGTTCGATATGCATAAGAGCGCCTTCCTACCGTTAAGTCTTTGAAAAAAAAAAGAAAAAGCTAGTACTCGGGTTACCGAGACGCCGGATGTGTGATGTGCCGTTTTGAATTCCGCTGTTTGCTGTTAGGTTGGCTGGTCCTCAAAACCAGAGAGTAGTATCAAATAGCATTCGATGAAAATATTTGGATTTGTGGCTTCGAAAAGGGCGGTAACCACTAAATTAATTTATTTTTCCTTGTTCCCTGAGCATCAATTCTTTTTGAAAAAAAGACCAAGTTTTATGCGCCCTACGCAAATTCAATTAGATTTTAACCTATAGAAGAACACACTAATGTTTACTTAATGCAGTAATCAACATAACTCAAAATTCATTCATATAGCGCCTATAACAATAGATAAGTTAGTCCATCCGAAGTACCCACTTCCCCCGTGACCTTTGGCCACCGAGCGCGCTTCTGTATGGACTAGTAAGATACGCTAATTTTATTTACTAGATAACAAATAATTATCGACATAAGACCCAGATGGCAATATATGTAACGCGTAATAATGCAACTTGGGAGAATATAGTATAAATAAAAATTTTTGTTTAAATTCAACGATCAATATATAAGGAGTTGATATGGCCTAACCCTAGCCTGTCTCAAAAAAATGTTTACAAGCAAAAACCGAGTTTTTTTAATATTCATATCTCTAAGTAAGTCGTTTTGTCCAATCACAATTAAGGAGAGAAGGACCAGGCTTTCCAGGATTTTTTTTTTTGCATCTCATTTTGCTGTTCAATCGAGAGATAACTCTGGCGAATACAAAATCGAGTTTGTGCCACTTCTGGTGAACGAATTTGTAAGTTATTCACAACGTGAACAGATATGAAATTCTTAAAAAGGAATAACTTCATAAAGAACCTCTAAAAATTCGAAACAGTTACGTAATGGTTATGTTATGAGCATAAGTTTTCTGGCTTTAAAGAAAAATATGTCATGATTCTGAATATTTGAAATTTGGTAATGGATGGAAAGCTTAAGTAACGTAGATTCAATACATCAAAATAGTAAAATGGATTTTGTGAGTATTTGCCCTTTTAATTTTCCGCCCAATAGTACTCGAAAACGATTCCGACAAATCCACCACGCAGGCAAATGGTACCGGCACAGTGATGACATCCAAATTTTACGGTCGTTGTGAACCATCATATCGCCGTGTTGCCACTTTCCTATTAGAGTGACTGCCGGGGGGGGGGGTAGGACCTGCCATCCTAACAGCAACTCCTGAATGCAAATCGGCAATCGCATCAACATCCGTCGCGATCGAGGGCTAGTCCCTTTCAAGACTTACCGGTAGGAGGGGGCGCTATTCGCGTATCGAACGGTTACACTCAGACTTGCCTAAAGGTCGAAGGCCTGGTCACGAATATTTAAATCTAATGACTTTGGAAATTACACTATTTTTGCAGCGGGGTTATCCACTAACACCGAAGGGATTTTAGTCAATAATTTATCCTTTTTATTTTAGCATGATATACTAGAGTAAATTGCCTAGGGTTTAAGAGTAGATTTTGTATTAAACTGAGACACAGGCTACCATAGTATGCACGACAGTTCCACAAATTATCGTTTGGAAATCCTCCCCCAAGCCCAAATCGAACATGTCTGTCCCCTACCCCTCCCCCCCTGTGAACTGCGAGGATCGATGTGTTTTATATCCATAATAATTAAAACACAACGAAATGAAACAAAATAGGTCATTCGGTAACTTATTTTCAATGTTTTTAATTATTACTTTCATTAATCGATCAATTACAAATACAAACCAGTGTCAGCAATAACAATTCGAGCAAACACGAGGTTTTTGGGCATCACTTTGACGTCACGAGGAGAGCAAAATTGGGGGGCGCTTTTTGATCAATGAAGCCTGGCGAAAATCCGCCCGTTTTCTCGTATGTCAAAAAAGCAAAATTTGAAAACCTCTATTTTGTTAATGACCCTAAACCTATGTATGTACAATTAAGTATGTACAATTTAACTTTAAGCGGTAATTTTACTTTAATTTATAGGTAACTTTATTACTTATTGTTAGAATTCTTTGCATGGTAATATTTTTAGAATAATAACATTTCTCCTCAGTGATTAAGACTTGCAGCAATATTTAAATAAAATATACCACGCATACCTCACAACCAGTATTAGAAACACAATCAAAGCAAAATAGAATTCGAGTGTTCAATTTTAGAGCTAAATTAATATTTGTTTTGCTACACATTTTGAAAGTGATATTTTCAGTTACAACAGTAACTTCACATAGTCATTGGGAAAACAATGTTGTCCTTCCCTGCTGTGGTCATTGGGCTAAAAAAATAAAACTTTTTTTTCTATAAACCCTGTTCATTGTAATTATGGAACATGACCTCAATCTTTATGGCACTTACAAGCTACAATTTTATCAGAGGAGAGGTCCCCAATTTGTGCCAAAATACACTAGAGCTACTAGGTATTTTAAAACCTAGGGTTACCTAATGACCGTGGCCGTGGTCTTCCCTATTGTTATCTCAAGGTACTTTATTCACAAGGCATGTTTCATCCTAATAGTGAATACAACACCCCCTGTTAAGTTTCCAAAACTAAAGTACACATTTCCGGATTTTTATATATTTAAAAAAAATATTTTCTGCTCACCACGTGGTGTGTTACCATCAAATATGTCCTAAACTTATAAGTGCTGGTTGTTCAAACAGTGCATGATGCCTCGCTTAAAACAAATCTTGGACATTCAAAGCAATAAAAATATTGTAAATCAGCGTGATAAAAATTCTTTGGAGTTGTTTTGTCCAGCCAAAAAGAAAAATGAGGTCTTTTTATGTACAACAAAATGAACAACAGGAGGTATTTTTTTCTCATAAAGGTAAAGTGCGGGCGGCTTACCGAAACAGACTGTTTTTTATTAGTCCTTAGCGTTCACAACACATATGTTTTTTGCAGTTCTATTATCCCGGTTTGGTGGACTCCCATCTTAATCCACGTCGTAGGATAAATGTGAACAGCGGCCTCAAAATGTGTTGTCCATATCGATGTAAACCAGGAGTTTGCCGTCGATCCTGTATATATCATAACCACCCTGTAACAAAAGGAAATATTCACCATGTCCGTATAATCATCTATGTTAACCTACGAAGGGTTTTTCTAATTGAAGATCGGTTTCATTTGGATCCCGCCCCTGTTTGACGACAAACTCGGACACACCATTTACGGCTCCCAATATATCCCTCCCCCTAGTGCTGGATACAGTCGCCAACCTATTTCGTTACCGCATCGCTAATTGGCCGGCTATTCTTAACATGCGCTATAACGGTCATGGAAATCCCTAGCCGCCAAACGCCCCCCTGTTGTTTTAAAGGCTCTGCGATTAACTTGAACACGGAATGAAAACAAACGGTTTCGCGGTACCTTGGATATCGCGAAATCACCGAATCAAGGTTGTCAATCTGATGTTAGAAATGGGTTCCTGACAAAAAAGTACCCCTTATCTCACTATTTTTGTAAGCCTGGCGTGGTGTCATGACCTTGACCGCAAGCAATCGAGAATTGAGCTGCTGATAAGAGCTGATAATGTAAGAAAATTGCTTGTATGTATCGTATTTTTCACGTTTTTTTTTCGTCTTTTTTTCAAAATAACCTATATTTAAACTAGTCAGCTAACTAGACAATTTAGTTAGGAATATTTTTGGTGCGTAAATCGTTACGATATGCCAAGTATTTTGCGCATCTTCATGTAAACCGCAATGTACAAAAAAAAACCGGATCCCGCTATCTGACACTGGTTGTACTTGGAGTTTCCCACTTTTCAGCCGATATGAATGTGCATTGAAGATTTGCCAAGTTTGCCAAGATGTTCAACAATGGCCCGGTCGCTGTGTGCCAAGACGATACGTAAATGGTCTGCGGACGTAATGTCAAATGTTTTAAAGTCAGAGAGTTAACACTTCCAAAAGAGTGGATGCGACATATGAATACACACTAAAAAACAACGTGGTCATTTTCCGGTGGTACGGAGTCACTATGCTGCACACTACTCGGCCGAAATATTGGTCAAATTTTTGACCACGAAAGGGTCAAAATTACCCCTTTTTAAAACGTTGTTTTTAGTGTGTAGATAATTTTTATATAATAACATTTCTCAGTGAGTAAAGACTTGCAGAAATATTTAAATAAAATAATACCACGCATACATCACAACCAGTATTATAAACACAATCAAAAGCAAAATAGAATTCGAGTGTTCAATTTTAGGCAAATTAATATTTGTTTTGCTACACATTTTGAAAGTGATATTTTCAGTTACACAGTAACTTCACATAGTCATTGGGAAAACAATGTGTCTGCTGTGGTCATTGGCTAAATAAATGTTTGTTTCTATACCCTGTTCAGTGTAAGATGGAACATGACCTCAATCTTTTGGCACTTACAAGCTACACATTTTATCAGAGGAGAGGCCCCAAGTTGTGTCAAAATACACTATAGCTACTATGGTATATTTAACCCTAGGGTTACCTAATGACCGTGGCCGTGGTCTTCCCTATTGTTATCTCAATGTACTTTATCAAAGGCAATGTTTCATCCTATAGTGAATACACCATGTTAAGTTTCCAAAAACTAAAGTACAAATGCGGATTTTTATATATTTAAAAAAAATATTTTCTGCATCACCACAGTTTACCATCAAATATGTCTAAACTTTATAAGTGATGGTTGTCAAAACAGTTGCATGATGCCTCGCTTAAAACAAATATTGGACATTCAAAGGTCAATAAAAATATTGTAAATCAGCGTGATAAAAATTCTTTGGAGTTGTTTGTACAA
This sequence comes from Ophioderma brevispina, assembly GCA_023653785.1. Classification (NCBI taxonomy): domain Eukaryota; kingdom Metazoa; phylum Echinodermata; class Ophiuroidea; order Amphilepidida; family Ophiodermatidae; genus Ophioderma; species Ophioderma brevispina. The sequence continues at coordinate 41,254 of JAMKCH010079226.1, read as the reverse complement.
CAAAAGAAAAATGAGGTTTGTTTGTACAACAAAAGAAAAAAGGAGGTATTTTTTTCTCATAAAGGTAAAGTGCGGCGGCTTACCGAAACAGACTGTTTTTATTTAGTCTTAGAGTTCACACCACATTATTTTTTTGCAGTTCTATTATCCCGGTTTGGTGGACTCCCATCTTAATCCACGTCGTTAGGATAAATGATAGAACAGCGCCTCAAAATGTGTTGTCAATATCGATGTAAACCATGAGTTTTCCGTCGATCCGTTTAAATATCATAACCACCCTGTAACAAAAGGAAAATATTCACCAATGTCGTATAATCAGCTAATGTTAACCTACGAAGGGTTTTCTAAGTTGAAGATCGGTTCAATTTGGATCCCGCCCGCGGTTTGACGACAAACCGGACACACCATTTACGCTCCAATAGTATCTCTAGTGCTGGGATACAGCGCCACCTATTCGGTATCCGCATCGCTAATTGGCCGGCTATTCTTAGACATGCGCTACGTCATGGGAATCCCTAGCAGCCAAACGCTGTGTTAAAGGCTCTGCGATTAGCTTGAACAAGGAATGAAAAAACGGTTTCGCGGTACCTTGGATATCGCGAAATCAACGAATCAGGTGGTCAATCTGATGTTAGAAATGGGTTCCTGACAAAAAAGACCCCTTAGCTCACTAGTTTTTGTAAGCCTGGCGTGTGGCATGACTTGACAGCAGCAATCGAGAATTGAGCCATCTGATAAGAGCTGATAATGTAAGAAAATTGCTTGTATGTATCGTATTTTTCACGTTTTTTTTCGTCTTTTTTTCAAAATAACCTATATTTAAACTAGTCAGCTAACTAGACAATTTAGTTAGGAATATTTTTGGTGCGTAAATCGTTACGATATGCCAAGTATTTTGCGCATCTTCATGTAAACCGCAATGTACAAAAAAAAACCGGATCCCGCTATCTGACACTGGTTGTACTTGGAGTTTCCCACTTTTCAGCCGATATGAATGTGCATTGAAGATTTGCCAAGTTTGCCAAGATGTTCAACAATGGCCCGGTCGCTGTGTGCCAAGACGATACGTAAATGGTCTGCGGACGTAATGTCAAATGTTTTAAAGTCAGAGAGTTAACACTTCCAAAAGAGTGGATGCGACATATGAATACACACTAAAAAACAACGTGGTCATTTTCCGGTGGTACGGAGTCACTATGCTGCACACTACTCGGCCGAAATATTGGTCAAATTTTTGACCACGAAAGGGTCAAAATTACCCCTTTTTAAAACGTTGTTTTTAGTGTGTAGATTATTTATGTTATGCCGACTTTAACCAAAAGTGGATGTCGACATGGTGAGATCAGCTATCTCTTAAAATTATATTCCTGTTGAAAAATATAACTTTTACCAACATGACGACAACCGAAAAATCATTCCTACAAGAGGTAGAAGCAATTTACCATGAACCAAGGTTTATATCGTTTTGTGTTAAATTATCTTAAAAATCATCAGCCGACGACACGTTTAATAATTCCTGAACACATTTAGTGTCCAAAGTTCCATGATTATATGGTTTCCCAATCAAGCAACCTGGAGCTAGATTTAATCATTTAAACCTCATAAACATTATAAATCCTTCTGTACAACTTTAAGAGGGTCAGAATTTCAATACCCACATTTTTCATTTCACACCAATTCAGGGGCAAATTTTCGTAATTTTGTGCACCCGATATGTTATTCTTTCAAAAGGCGATGAGAAAATCGCATCAAGGTTTCTGTCTGACTTACTCTTTCCCGCGTTCCAAGACGAGCCAAGCTATCCGCCTTCCACACATCATAAAGACCCCTCTCAATCCAAACCACCTCGTCAACCCCAGATGGTCCCCACTTTATCCGTCACTATCTTCCATCTGCCGCCCAGCGTCAAAGAATCCTGCTACAACAACAACACCTTTTTCATTTCATGGCTGTGCAATCAGAAGAAACAGAACAACAGCAGTGTGACATTTCCGTATTGTAAAACCTCTCTTTTTCTGCACACTGAAAACTGTTCATATTGACTTAACCAAGTGTTTTTCTCAGACATACGCGTATATGGACATAACCTAAAATAGCTTCAAAACTACCACCGATTGCTCACCGATCCCGCTTCTATCCGGTTGGTCACTGGTTCTATTGTTTAAAAACAGCATGCAATACGGTTACGCCTTCCACGAACCCCCGCTCAGCCGCTGTTCTATAATAGATTTACAGCTGTGCTATTTAGCTGCATCAGGTAGTCCTACTACGGAATAAGCTCATACACACTATGACTAGTGTGCAATCTGGTCGGAAATCTCCCCGGGGAAATCTGGGCTAAAGAAAGTTTAGCCCAAAGTCAGTTAAAACAGTCCAAAATGTCAAATATTTTTTCCTGAGACACCTTTTACGTTGCTTCATACCTTCTCTGCCAGGAAGCACTGGAACTACTGGTGGCATATTTTACAATCTTCTTTGTACATAGCAGCCAATCCTTCCACGTCCTTCGCTCTCATCAATTCACCCCATTTGGCGTTATCCAACATCAACTTCTCCTTGCAATCTGTGGGAAAAAATTCATAGAATGTAAAAGCAAAAATAGTTTCCCATTAATTTGTAAACTCTAATTTAAATAAAAGGAGAATTTGTCATATGCAATGTCCCTTTCTGACTTGCCAACGGATTTAGGATTTGCAAAAAATATTTTTGACTTCCTGATTTTTTCATTACTACATTCAAACGGCCCGTTCCAAACTTTATTTAGAATCAAGAAGCGTACCACGCTTCAATATGCAACATTTTACTGAATGCCTTGTTTATGTATAGGGTGGAAATATCTTACTATAATTTGCCGAATGTTGTGTGTATGTATGTATGTTGTTTTCGAATAAAAGCCCTCCGTAAGTTTGCGATAAATATTGAGCGAAATCACAAGAAAAGTTACGTGAGGTAACCGGACGGGTTCTACGAATATTTGGACGACACCGGATATTCAGAAATGGCTGAAAAATCAACGAAATGTGCTCAGCTGTATGGTAAATTACCATTTGTTTGGTACGCGTTACATAAGCGTCCGCTCGTATGCGTTGTGCGTTGGCGACGGATGGTTACGCGTTGCGGCAACGGCGATTAGCGTAAGACCCAAAAGAGGGACCTGCTATAGTGCTGTACGCCAAAAACAGGCTCCATTAGGCCTATAATATTGCAACCTGTGGGGAAAAAGAGAAACTGCACAAATAACACGTCATTTACCTTTCGCTTTGTGTTTATGCATACTATGGGTTACCCCCCAGAGATTTGAGAAGAAAACAAAAATAAAATACATGAAAATTAAACGGTATAATATTTACAGTTTTAATATTAGAACCTAGGAAACTATATCTCTATGCCTAAGCCATAAGATATGCTGGCAAACTAAAATATAAAAAATCGAATACGGGATGTTTGACGGGGGGGGGGGGGGCGTATGGATATTACGGGTTAACCCCACGAGTTTTGAGAAGAAAAAATTAAAATATACTGAAATTACGGATAGAAATATATACGTTTTAATATTTGAACTGGAACTATGGCTCTAAGGTACAGGAACTGCTGCAAACTACATCTACAGAATGGCGAGAACTTTATATGGGAGTTTGAAGAGTTATGAGTAAAATATGTGGAAAATACGGGTTTACGGCTTACCCCACGGGAGTAACTTTTCAGGGAAAAATACACGGAAATTATACGGGCTTGGAGTTTTATTAGTTAAACAAAATTACGAGAAAAAATAAATATACGGACTTCTAGGATTAATATTCATATCATTTGCACGCATTCCTTAGAAATCGGTAACTACTTAAAAAACAATACCTGGGCTATAGGTCACGAGAATTTTAGTTATTAAAAGTGTTAAAATACAAAATTTGCGACTCGGGGGAGTCCTAAAGTTCAGGGTGACGGTTTGTGGTTACGGTGGTCTTGCAATATTGTTTCACTTCTTCAGTGATCGCTTCCGTTTCAGTGATCGCTCGCGTTCACGAAACACAGATAACTAGGCGGGACCCGCGCGATCGCGGGCCCCCGCAGTCTACTATAATTTGCCGAATGTTGTGTATTTAATGTATGGTTGTTTGGTGCCCCAAAGGTCTCCGACAATTTTGCTTCAAAGGCCACTAAAATTCACATGAAAGGTTTGAGGATATCCGGAATTCGTACGGTTGCTAACGATCTTCACGAAATCTTTTCAGAAATGGCTGAAAATCAGGAAAAATATGCTCGTGTTGCTGCAGCACTTACCTTTGTTTATAACCGTCTAACCAGCTTACATCAGCGTACGCGTTACTTGCGACGGGCGTGTTCCGATGAGCCGCTATAATGCAGTAAAAAAGCCCACCAGAGCTATTTTACTACCGGCGTCCTAAATTGCAAATGTTTGGGTAAGAGAAAAAATGGTCATCAACACGTCCTGTTATTTCGCTTTGATTGTGGTATGTATGGATGGAAACTATGGGTTAGGACAGACGGTGAAAGTTGGAGAAGAAAAAGATTCAAATACACAGAAAGTTCTTGGCCAAGTATTGACCGTGTTAGTAGTTGAAAAAAATGAACTTAATCGCTAGGACAACGGTAACTTGTTAATGACAAAATACTTGATGTTGTGACGGGGGGGGGGGGGGCGTATGGATATTACGGGTTACCACCCACGAGTTTTGAGCACTAAAAAATTACAATATACTGAAATTCCGGATGAAATATTGACGTTTTAATATTAGAAAAATATGAACTAAACTGGCCCATAAGTAGCAGAAATGCTGCTAAACTACATCACAGGGGCGAGAACTTTATATGGGAGTTTGAGAGTTTATGAGGAAAATTTGTGTAAAATACGGGACTTTCCGGCTACCCCACGGGGTACTTTTCAGGGAAAAATACACGGAAACTTAAACGGGCTTGGAGTTTTATTTTATTTAAACAAATTACGAAAAAAATACAATAACTGAAATTTAATACGGGATTAAATAATTCATTCCTTTGACGAATTCCTTGAAATCGGTAACTACCATGGGCGGATAGGTAACGAGAATTTTAGTTATTAAAAGTGTTAAAAATAACAAATTTTGCGACTCGGGGAGTCCTAAAGTTCAGGGTGACGGTTTTGGTTACGGCTTCCTTGCAATAGTGTTTCACTTCTTCAGTGATCGCTTCAGTTTCAGTGATCGCTCCCGTTCACTCAACTAGCGGGAGCCCGCGCGAAGCGCGGGCCTCCCGCTAGTCTTACTATAATTTGCCGAATGTTGTGTGTATGTATGTATGTTTGTTTGTGCACAAAAGGCTCCGTCAATTTTGCTTCAAAGGCCACTAAATTCACATGAAAGGTGTGTGAGGATATCGGACGGGTTCTAACGATATTCGGACGAAATCCGTTCAGAAATGGCTGAAAATCAGCAAAAATATGCTCGGTTGCTAAGCAATTTACGCTTTTGTTTATAACCGTTACTAACCATCGCGTACGCGTGACGTGTTGCGACGGGCGTGTTACGCATGAGACGCTATATGCAGTAAAAAAGCAACACCGAGCTATATTTACTAACAGGCGTCCTAAAGTGCAAATGTGGGGTAAGAAAAAATGTTCAACACGTCATGTTATTTCGCTTTGATTGTGGTATGTATGATGGAAACTATGGGTTAGGACACGGGGAATAGTTGGAGAAGAAAAAGATTAAATACACAGAAAGTTATTGGACAAAGTATTGACGTGTTAGTATTGAAAAAATATGAACTACATCGGCTGGAAACAACGGGAACTTGTTATGACAAAATACTTGATGTTGTGACGGGGAGTCATAAACTGCAGGATGACGGGAACTCCATAGTGGAGTTTGAGGAGTTATGAGAAAAAAATGAGGATAGAACGAGTACTTTTGAGAAAACAAAAGTTAACTGATACGGGATTAAATATTGACCATTTAACGGGGAGTAGTTTTGAGAAGAAAAAGATTAAAATATACGGAAGTTACGGGATGAAATATTGCGGCTTTAGTGTTTAGAAAATAGGAACAGGATATGCTGGAAAATACGGGAACTTGAGTTGTTGAAAAAAAATTACGCTCACGGGATGTTGTGACGGGGGAAGGCATAATTTGCAGGATGACGAGAACTTTATACGGGAGTTTGAGAGTCTTTTGAGGTTTGAGGAGTTATAAGAAAAAAATGAGAATATGACGGGCACTACAGGTTAGCGCACGGGGAGTACTTTTGATAATAAAATAAAGTTAAAACGGAAATTTATACGGATTAATAATGGCATTTATTATTTAAAAAATACGAGAACAAAATAAAATATACGCCTGAGGAAAGTTATACGGGATTACATATTCAGTTTTACGTTTCCTTAGAAATTGGTAACTACACGAGATACAGGATATGAGAGGTACAGGAGGTTGAATTACTATATAAAAGTGTTAAAAATACAGAATTTTGTGACCGAGACAGTCTTAAACTTCAGGATGGCGGGTAATTTATACGGGAGTTTGAGGAGTTGTCACATTTCACTGTGTAGGCCCTATTTCACTGGTTTGATTGTGGTGGTGTCGCCAAAGTGTGTCACTTCTTCAGTTATCGCTTCAGTTTCAGTGATCATTTCTGTTTTAGTGATCGCTTCAGTTTCAGTGATCGCTTCCATTTCAGTGATCGCTCCGTTCACTTAACTAGCGGGAGCCCGCGCGAAGCGCGGGCCTCCCGCTAGTATCTAATAAAATGATAATATTTTGATTCATGATAGTTATGAACTTTGACAATTAGGGGACGAATTTGTCACAGAGGTAACCAAAAGCCGCTATATAACGGAGTGGCCGAGCTTTAAAAAGTGCTCTAGTTTTCGAGTTACCCCTCCCCTCGGTAGGGCTTACAACAAAACACAACCACCTTTATTTGAAAGATATATGAGAGTTAAGAAAATGATAGTCGTGGTTGAAATATTTGGTGGTAGGGATAATTTTTAGGCCGAAAACGCATTTTGGGCTGCAAATTAAGCGAAAATATTATTTTTAAATTTTTTAAAGTAAAAATATTACAATCTTGTTTTTATGGTATCCTTTTTGTTATTGGTATATATGTTTTATACATTGCACAAAGCGTTCAAGTAATACTCGTTGTGTTGACATGTGATAAAAAGGATGTTTTTTTTATCAAAAAAAGAGTGATTTGGAGGTTAAAATTCTAACCCTTATATATATTCCTCTAATAAAACGGAAATCTATAAGATAAATGGTAGAGATTGATAGTATTGCATCATGATTAAAATTTGTTTTGCTAAGAAATTAATAAATCTTGATTTTCTTAATTTTTTAGCTCAAAAACGTGATTTTTTGACAAAAAACACCCCTGCCACCAAAGTTTTTGACCACAACCATCATTTTTAAAATCTTTTGAATAGAAGTGGTTGCGTTGTGTTGTACCGAGGGGAGGGGTTGTCGACAATTTTGCAGTCCAAATAATAATAATACTAATAATATTTGCGATGTCAACTGCGCGGCGTGGTCATTAAGATCTCGTTTAATGCCTCGCAACCATGCTTCAGTAATGACAACAAGAGCATCAATTTTCTGATTCATAATTAAGGGGTTTCGATAGGCGGTCTAGTGCATCTTAAGGGAGGTGTCATTAGTTACTCCAGAGACAGAATGGAGGATTCAAGTGGGGAATCCGAAATCTTTGTGTGTGTGTGTGTGTGTGGTGTGTGAACATTTTCTTCAAGGAGGGGGGGGGTCGAATGAACTTTAAAATTGAGAAATTCCACGAAATCAGGGGGAATACAAAACATTTGAAAGGATGCAAAGGGGGAAGGCGAAATATTTCGTTGAAAGTTTAATTTTTCTCATTCCTCCTAGCGTAAATAATAACCGCTCCCTAAATACCTATTTTAAGAAAACATAAGAGTAGCACTGCTATTACAAAACTAGCCTACATGAGACAGGACCTCAATGCTCCTAATCACATATAGTGTGTGTGTGTGTGTGTGATGGTGTGTGTGTAGTGTGTGTGTGTGTCTAGATGTCTGTGTGTTTGTGTGTGTGCCTGCCACATATCAATTATCAAGGTATGTGGTCTGTGGGTGTTGTGTGTGTGCGGCGCGCGCGCGTGTGTGGTTTTGGGTGGGTGGGGATTCTCTTACGAAAACATTAATTTTGAAAGCCTATTTTGAGAATGAGAATGAGAAGATCGAGGAATATAGAGGTCAGAATATTAACAATAGATTATCAATTTTAGTACCAGCACATATGCAAATCAAGCGGTTTTTTTTTTTATTGAATTCGATCTAATTCAAACATGAAAGCCAATGCACAACACTGTTTGATCCCAAATCGTTATTCTAGTTTAAACTAATCTAAAAATAACTAATCATAATTTTACAGTAAAATATGGTTTGCAAAATTTCACTTATTATTTTGTGTATTTATTAATTTCTGGAGAAAAATCAATTTCAATTTTTTTTTAAACACACACACACACACACACACAAAATGCATTTCGCATTTCGGGCTACCTACTGGAAACGATGGAAACTAAACATCCATAATTATTGTTACGTTTGTGTGTTGCTATAATGTCCGATGCTGTGTGCTGATAATATATATACCATGGCATATACAAGCCTTTGTAAGCATTTTGTACACCATGCACACGGGCGGTCACTGTGCGCTGTACAATTAATAATTTGTATGAGTACGCAGGGATGGATACCAGCTTCAGCTTCGGGGGCCCCAACACTGAAGTAAAATAAAACAGCGCCATAATTACCTCCCATTTTCAGCTACTGATGCAGTCGTACGTCTTGGTTTTCCTCACACAGTTTCAAGGTCACGGTTGGCAATCTGATTCACACTAGGACCTGTAAAAAGGTGCATGTGTCATATTACGGTTAGCTGACTGCAGCATGACAGCTGTCATGACCTTTGTTTCCTTTTGAACTCCGCAATTCAAGTACAAACAATTGTAACTGGAATTGTACGGGATCCCTTCAGAATTACCTCACCAAGCTCTTACCCGAGGCACGGCTGTCGGCTGTATAGGGAATTTCGTTTTGGCTTCTAGCTGTCTTCTTCTTCTGTTTTTCCTCAAGTCTTAATTTCTGATTCTGTCCTTGTAGACTCCTTGTTACCACCATATCATCCATTATGGCGGCTCCATCAAGTTCACAATTTCTTTCTTGCATTAAGTGTCCAAGTTTCTGTTCCATATAAGACTCATACAGGAGATATGGAGCACCGGAATAATACACTGATTAGTCTCTGATTGCATATCTGTATTTCTTAAGTAGGGAGAGGGGAAGATCCGCATCTCGATGATGCCAAATTTTACCCAAGCCATCTGAATGTACTTCTCCTATATAGTATTTCATTTTCTAAATGATATATTTTGCCCAGGTATAACTACCCACCGGCCACCTCCAAGTCTTTCCATCAACTGTGATTGTGTGGTCTTGCGGCTTGTTACTCTTCATTACCATGATTACATTTTTGTTTTCTTGTTCTGTAAATTGTACTCTCTTCGCATCACAGATCATTTTTGCATGATATGGTGTCTGTGATGCAAGCAAGTGTTCGTAAACTAAAACCGTAAGAACAGAATCAACAACAGTTTTAGAAATAACATTTTTTTCTTAGAATATCTTTGGACTCTTAAAGCTCCTAAGAATCGTAAGGAAAAAACAACAAACCAAAAAGCAAAAGTCACGAATACACAATTTGTTATTTTATAAATTATCCACTGGGTGTATTTTTAATGCAAACCCAATAGTCATGAGAACGTCATAACAAACCTGCAATCAAATTGAAATTGTTGACCTTTGACGTACATTACCTTTTAATTACCATATAATTTATCCAATCATCTGAAATCGCAACTTGCTGGATTGACAATGTCGTATTCCTGAAGTAACGGATTTTATGACAGTGATGATTATCTACTGCACTGTGCACCTCTTACTACACTCAAAAGAAAGATCTGCTTTAGATCATTTAATGCAAAAGCTTTAATATAATCATGCTAATCATGCCAATTTGGTTGACTTTCGCGCTAGAAACTATTAAAAACCACCCTTTTAAAATGTACATTTGTTTTAAAGTTTCTTCCAACAAGTATCACAACAACCCATACATTGTAAAATATATGTAGAAAATAAGGCGATTACCCTCATTATGGGGAGTAAATTCTCAACACATTGCCTTAGGTGTTTGCACTCACATTGGTACCCAAGACTACTGGCCCATGAAAATTACCACTGTAAATCATTCTGATCCTTCTGTTCTAGAAGCTTCTAGAAGGAAAAATTTACACAATTTCATATTTTTAGCACAAACATAATTTTGCCGTCTTTTATACTTTAGTAGACACGAATGCTTGAATTTCATTGGTTAACAGATTAATTACATATTTCCGTATTGCGTGGTAGAAAATTATTACCACGCAATATATAACAGTATATTGCTTAAAGACACTATCAGTGATTTGCTAAATCAGCAAATCGAAAAAATCATCAAAAATCAGATTTTTGCATGTATGCAACGAGTACAGGTATCCTAACATACCCTGCAAATTAATAAGACCAGAAGCAACCTAATAATGACAGAATCGGACATTTTAGTCATTACTGTCAGAACGGACACTTACTACAACACGTAATTGAATGGAGAATCGTATCTTGGAACACTGCCGTTTTTTCCTTTTCTGTCAATTCTACAGCCGGAAAAGGTACACTTATGAGAATTCTACATACTTATCCTTCACTTTGAAGCTTTTTCTGCAATTTCAAATATTTTCAAATCACTGATAGTGTCTTTAATGATTACACGAACATACATTAAAAGTTTAGATGAAATTGTTTTTGTGCATCGGTGGAAGAGACTGAATCAATCAAGGTCAAGTCGTAGTCTAGCCCCCTCAGAGTCTCACTGGCCGAGTGTGCAAAATCCAATATGGCTGTTTTGCTCAACACACTGGTCCGACTCCTCCCGGAAATCTAAAATGATATTTCTGTTTGATACATTCATTTCTTTCAGTGCTCTTCAAGTAGAAAAAAAAACTAATTATCCCTGTGTGTTTTGAAGTCTTTCAAAGAGGTGTTATATTTTTTCACAGCCTGTGTGTAGCTGCTCTGCAGAATTCAACAACCGTGCATTGTCTTCTGGCCTAGCCTAGGCCCTATTACTGAATCACTGCCCATGACAGTCTGGTCTACTACTGTCTTGTTAGGAATTACAGTTAAAATTGTAACAGGTCTATATTGCACAGCTGTTTGACCCCATGCAAATTGTCTCTTTTATTTTTAGAACAATTTTAAGCAATGACGACACAATTTTGACAACTGATATAAGTAGGGACATGCAAGAGCTATTATCTCTGCAAAAACCAGACAAATCCATTGCGTGAATCTTGCCATATAGGCCAACAGAGGTCATGATCTGTATGTTATAGCGCCCTCTTTATGCCCATTTCCCATAGAAAGACGTGGAAAACTAGATTTTTAAGAAAAATCATATTTGCCCGCAATGAAATTTCGTAAAATTTACACAGGATGTACTTAGTGGACTAAATAATCCAAATCGATTGTCAAATGTGTGTCGCCGGCGATAATTTTTGTTTTATCCTGGTTTTGGCATAATAAATGAGACTTTCAAACAGCTGTGATTGAATGAGATGTTTCTGTTGCTGTGCAGTGAGTCCAACTTGTTTATACTTTGTAGGCCTCAATAAGAGAAAGGCCTAGCTAGGTCCTATTTACCTGGCTTTTTATAATTTTGAAGGCCAGTCTTCATCTAACCGCTGTGATAATCCAGGTAAGAAAATCGACTTAGGCTTACCATTTCAAACATTCATGTCTTACTAAATTAAATTCGTTATCCCCCTCCCCCCCCCTTTGTTACGTAATACCGAAAATACCTGTGGTTCGGCCTCATGTGACACGGTGCCCAACCAAAGGTATTTTTCCGTTTTGCGTGAACAAACGGGGCATAACTAATATATAGTATTTTTGTGGGGCGATAGTGCGACATAAGTTGTCATAGGCTTGAAACTACAAAGGCGCGCAGTCGCATGATGATGAAATTGTGGTTTTTCAGACCATAAACGGCTAATCATTTTCTTCGATAATTATATAGTCAATTCTATTTCATGCATATGACCAATTATAAGTAGAAAAATATTTCTGGCAATAGGCCTACTAGGTTATGTTAATTTATATTTTAAAATCACGCCCCCGTTGGTGCTGTATTCCTATAGGACCCAGGCTAATTATCTCATAACGGGCAGGTAATTGTTTTTATGGAAAGAAGCTCTTCGATGAGTTAGGCAATTACAAAAGAAGTGAATTCCAAAATGTTTTTACGAGTGAGAAATCGCCACAAAAAATGCGTAAGATTAATTCCACTTTGACTAAGATATTACTCAACATTTGAGGGTAATTGTTTAATTAACTCCTAATAGTTAGGGTTTATCAAAGCAATTCTTCAAGTTACTTCTTGTTAAAAACACAAGTTAACGTTTTGCTTTAAAATATATTAACCCCACTGAGATTACTTATACTTTCTTTTTGGGGTGTACAGCATGCCGTGTACGCTAAAGTTGTCTGCCAGTAGTGGAATACCTCTGTGGTTTCACGGACGTACCTTCACACTTACTCCCTATCAGCTGCTTAACAACATTTTGGCCCATAGTGAGCTCCAAACAGTTCATTGTTGTCTACTCTTTCCCGTAAGATTTGTGTAAAAAGGTAAAATCACATTATAATGGATGGACATTCCCAATACCTGCACAGGTATTCATTTGTGGGTGCACTGTGATTGGGTACTGTTGATCAATTATGTGGATGCATAGTCCAGGCGCACTTTTATGGTCTGCGATGTACAGTGACTTGACTGGTGCTCCATGGGTGCTTCAAAAGGTACTTTATGAGAATCTGACTTTGTAATATAGGGGATGACCCGATTTAAGTCTATAAATTATCATCTTGATAGAAAGGCCTCACTTCAAAAACCCCAAGTTTAGCGCTGATATTTCAACCCGTTTGTGGGGAGATCTAAAAACGTGATTTTTTGTAATCCCCATAGAGTACTTGGTAAAATTAATATGGTCGACCAAATGGGGCATTAGGTTCGCGTCATAACATCCAAACAAAAGTCCTTTAAGCTATAAGATTCACAGGGTAAACTGAGAAAAAATTGTAGTTCTCTTCCGATACAAATTTTGACCGCTTCCGGTAAAAGCTGGGGTCCCTTGGGACAAGGCTATAGCGATCGGACTATGGCCTTTAATAGTTACACCACGTAATAATTAGTGCAGCATTTGCAAGGTTTAAGCAATCAGTCTACAACATTAAAGAGACATGAGGGACATTTCCAGAAACAAGGAGCCCCCAAATTTTGGCGAACCCCGTTTTTTTTTGCATATTGGGAAGGCTTACCAATGTATAGATCACATCTGAAGTGAATAAGCCAAATACGCCTTCTTTATTGTCATAAGATATTTTTTTCTGTCGTTACGACAGAAAATCAAAGTACGGTTTTCTATGGGGACGATTACGATAGCAGGCAAACAAGTTCAAAACAAGGTTTCTGGTTTCTTTTGGACTGTTTTTTCCAATAAAACCTTCGAAACGTTATCGGTAGGTGGTCTAAACAACCCAGTGAACTTTGAGAGAAATTAGTATCCTAAAAAAATTTCATTCTGCACATTAAAAAGGACTCAGAGAATTAATCGGAAGGAGTGGGAAAATGTTACAAGTTGAGAATAGGTTAGATAATTTGGTGATGAAACTAGAGCGAATATATTTAAGGGACAATTAAAATTACACCAAGGCCTATGAGGGATCTGAAGGCTAAAACATAACATGCAATTTAAAAGGGATGTTGTAATCAATTGGAATTTTAAAAATATAGTATGGGGCGGTGTTTTGATGGTTTGAGATTTGTTGGCTTTTTGCTACAATTAGAAATTGTGGGTCTTAAATTGTAGATAATGGTCCTAGTAATCCAAATCAAATTGTTACCATTTTTTTAATCCCTTCCGTTTTGGTAGCCATCTTGGTTTTCAAAATGGCTGCCATTTTCAACATATTTTGCTCTGTATCGGACTTCTGAGCAACATAAAGGCTCAAAGTGGTGGCCATACCAATGTTTATGACGTCAGGAACACACTATCACCTCCAGAAAGTCCGCGATGTTTCCTTTAATGAGGTCAATCTTGATTTTAAAATGGCCGCCATTTTTAAAAACATATTTTGCTCTATCTGAACTTCGATTCACCATAGAAGACTCCAGCTGGTGGCAAAACCCTGTTTGGATGTCAGTGACTGCAAATATTACATTCAAATAATACAGATTGTTTCCTATCAGCAGCCATCCTGAAAGTATTCAAAATGGCCGCCCATATTTAACATTACTTCGCCCATATCTGGACTTCTGAGCACATGGAAACTCCAATTGGGCAATACCCATGTTTTGCGATGACAGGAACACACTACTATCCAGAAGTCACCAATTGTTTCCTTCTGGCGGCATCTTATTTCAAATGGCTGCCATTTTACGTATCTCGCTCAATATCTGGACTCCTGGGCAACATGGCAAATCTCCAATGGTGACAGACCATGTTTGCGATGACAATGACCCACATCATTACATCCAGAAAGTCCCAGGATTGTTTCCTCTGACAGCCCATCTTTAATTTCAATGGGCTACTATTTTGCAACTGTGGTTCGCCCGAACCAGTCTTAAATCATGGAATCCGGAGAGCCATAGCTCTGGGTGTTTTTAATTAGTTTGTATATAGGTTTCAAGGTTCGTTGCTGTCCATTATGTTCCAGTGCAATTTCAAGTATTGAAACCATATCCACAACTATCTATATCAACCGGCCGCAGGCGAGATGCCTGTTCACCATCATATTGCAAAGTCCGCTGTCTGTCCCAAGTTTGGGACGTCAGACGGATCCTGCTGCATGTCTCTAGAAATCATATCAATGTAGTTTAAGGGGCGACGACCCCTGGTTGGGCATGGTAACCTCCAGCATGTGATTCCGAGACTACTTGATCAATCTCACGATAACAGTGACTGACAATCGGCTCGACGGTGGGCAACAGAAGATGAGATTGGAGGGATATCTCCACATATCCGTGCTTTGGTCATGTGCTCACGCCAGGATATGTTTACTCCAAATCCAAGCCTGGTTGTAGGTGCCATCCGTCTATCCTGTAGCTCTTTTCTTCATGGTCCGGTCTCATCTCTTTCTTCTTCACAGCTCTAAAGAACTCAAGCTTGGTTAATGTTATATACCAGACCAGATTTCCATATGTGATTAAAGGACCCGGGTACGTCCCTGCCCTCTTTGATTTGTACCATCTATGTGCAGATAGGTTGATGATTAACTTCCTCATTGACGGTAATATATATTTCCCGTCTTCTTGGCATTTAGATGGTAGGTCTTCTTGGCATTTAGAAGTAGACCGACTTTGTCTGCACCATTCTCAAATATGTTAGTAGATCTTGTGTACCACATATCAAATAGGCTGTTAGAGTTTAGATTCATATCTGCGAAGACAAGGTCTGTGAGATTCTGACTTTGGTGACGCCTAGATCGCTTGGGGTTTTGATGTTAGTCCCTTACAAAGAGATAGGGAGTAAAAAGCATCCCCTTGGAAGTTGGCCAGTAGTTGTTAGGAACCTCTACTCTTCGTTTGCACTCGGTCTGCCAAAGCTAGATTGGTCATCATACATGATGGCAATTGCTTTGACATGCTCGTCTGGGACACCATATTCAGGGTTTCTCAATAGACGGCCCGCGGGCCAAATCGTGCCCGCCAACTATTGATTTTTTGGCCCTTGACTTGCTCTAAAATATAAAGGAAACTAGATTTCCGGTGTATTTGGCCCTCAAGTAGGGACTTTCAAACATGTTCAGCATTCTCTCGCCCTCTCAGCTAATGTAATTGAGAACCCCTGCCATAGTGGTAGAATATTCAGCATTACATCTCTGCTGACCTGTCAAATGCCTTTGAAAAGTCTACAAACACATGGAGCTTTTCCTCTTTCTGAGGGCAAGTATCTGAAGGGATGGTTGATATGCCCTTTACGAAAACCATCCGGTTTCTGTCTGAGATGGGGTCTTTTTGAGAAAGGATTCTGTTGAGCATCATTGAGTTGTAGATCTTAGAGGCCAGTTTGACAGTGTGATTCCTCTATAGTTTTTGGGTTTGGTGGATGCCACCTTTCCTTTGGTAGAGGAGTGATTACGATGTCAATATAATAAGGCCAACTGGTTGTTTCCCATGTAGTGTCCGCCTTATCGACATCAAGGTTCTGTACGGAGCTTCTGGTGGATTTAGTACTTTCCTTCTTGGCTGCAGACTTATAGTTTTTCTCTGGCTTTGATGACTTTGTCTTGAGGCAAAGGCATAGTAGGTGCATCTCCATGCAATTTCTTCTTTCTTTGTTGGCTGACGTGACGGCTTCATATACTGTCTTGGGTTCTAATCTTCGAGCTCATCAACAAGAGTTTGAACCTGCCGTTATGTGCTGCTACAGTATACTGCACGCAGAGCTTTGTATCTTCTCCCACTAACTTTTCCTCGGTCAATTCTTTTCATGGGATATCTATCCAGGGGTTACTTCTGACGGTAACTTATCCTGCTCCTGCAAGAGGCAATTCTATGATCAGACTTAACAGCTTCAAAGTGATGTAGGCTCCAGGCCCAAGACCACACCGCAACCTCTATGGATGCCAGAAGCATTATGGGCTGGAACTGCACCGCTGGCAGTGCACAGTCCATGGTAAAACGAGAGAGTTTCAAATGTTTCTGGTACAGGATACCGTCAGTGTAAAGCTTTAGATGCGCTCCCATTAAGTTATAAGGCGGGATGGGACTTGAGAGCCTTTGGTGGGAAAAGAAACCCCACATCTCCTGTAGCTGCATTTCCTTATCTCCCGTGGAGGGCGTAAATAAGCTTAAGTCATACCCATGGAAATTATCATGTATTAGATGTTTGCTGTGCACAGTGCGGAGACAGAGAATGAACCATCACTATCATACATTGTGCTTTCATGTACAAGTTCTTTCTAATTGGCTTGGTTGTTAATAGTGTCTGGACGTTGTTTGTGCTAATGATGAAAGCAGCAAAGTTAATCGCGGTTGGCCGCTTCCACAAGGCTTAGAACCAACCCCTATCTGATTGCTAGAGACCAATGATTTACTCAGAAAGCACATGCAAATCCGGATCCCGGCGCTTTACCTTGTTACTACGTTGTAAACCATTCACCTCATCTTGTCAATTAGCTCAATAGTAGCTGGGATTTGCCATGTCCTACTTCCAGACCCTTTTCTGTTGGGGATGGTCCCTTAGCCCTTGTCTTTCACGGTGACACTCTGCTACAACATCCAATATCAATAACATCACAAACATGGGTTTGCCACCAACTAGAGCGTTTTAATGTTGCCAGTCCAGATATTGGGCAAAGTCATCCATTCATCATTCATCATCAGCTATGCCAGTCCACTGCGGCCGAAAGCCTGAACATGTTATCATGTTGGATTAAGGCCTAACCTTCCACCTGGCCCAGTGCGGGGTGGAAGGACGCGGGTACCTATAGTGATGAGTGCAGGTAACCGGCCCGGATGATCCCCTACCTTGTTTTTTCTTATCAATGAGGTCTGCCACTTTTAATACGTGCTAAGAATTGACTCCTTGGCACACGGACGAACAGCTTTACATGACTATCCGAAACCATGCATGATGCGCGCCGGTCACCCACTGTATAACCTGCAATTTTATCACGGGTGGGGAGCAGGAGAAAGTTCATAATCACCTTTTGCAATTATGCAATTTTCTGACCTTATAGAAACTATTTGAGTATGACAAGAGGCCCGCTCTCACATTGGGGGCTCGAACCAGGGTCGCCCGATCGATCTTATATAACCTGCTGACGGTTCAGCTCCATAGACCGCTCGGCAACCATTTTGGAAATTCAAGATGGCCACCTGAAGGAAAACAATCTACAACTTTCTAAATTATAAATGTGTTCCTTGACATCACAACATGGGTATTGCCACCCACCAAATGGAGCCTTTTAAATGAGGCTCAAATTTCAGATATTGGGCAAAGTAAATAATTAAAAATGACGGCCATTTTGAATTCAAGATGGCCGCCGCAAGGAAACAATCTGTGACATTTAGAAGTAATCTTATGTGTTTCTTGACATCACAAACATGGGTATTGCCGCCAACTTGAGCATTCTATGTTGCTCAAAACTCCAGATATAAAGCAAAATATATGAAAATGGCGGCCATTGAAATTCAAGATGGCCCACCAACGGAAATGGATAAAAAAATGTAACAATTTGATTTGGGCTTCCTAGAACCATTGATCCTAACCAATTTAAGACCAAAAATTCTAATTGTAGCAAAAAAGCCAACAAATTACAAACTGTCCCATACTAATAGGGTGGTTTGTTTGGTCTTATCAGAACTACAGGCAAGCAAGTAAGGTCGTATCACTACCCTGCACCTCTGAATTTCACTTCAATTTTCAAGCTATATTATTTTATAAGTCAAAAAGTACTTGTTTGTCACTATAGCAGAGACGAATTAGGCGACCATTAATGTTAATGTTTGTCAATCAGCGGGCGCGGACTGTGATTCGTTTTGAATGTGTAGTAATGGTTGGGGCATTATCGAACAAATATGATTCAAATGTCAAAAAACGGCCTCTTTGAGTCGTGTTTTCGACTCCACGCAACACATGTAAATTTTCTGTTTTAATAAGCTTTAAATGTTCAACAAATATTCTTCACGGTCGGTAAGTACGTACATCCTTTTTATAAAATTGGAAAAAAACTTGCCGTAAATTGAATCAGCGTTGAAAATTCCTCAAGACTTGGAATAATACCGAAGGCATTGTGGAAAAGGGATGCGGCCCATGTGGCGTTGCGTGTTCACTTTTCCGTGTCGGCGAAGGGACACCGAAGTTCCCGACAAAAACGTTCAATTTTCTCGCTAGGTTCTATAGCCTATAGAACCTAGCGAGAAAATTATAGGTTCAGACCCAATTACGATACATATTCAAAACATAGTAACGGACCCTTTGATGCAAAAAATCTCCATAGAACCCCTTCGTTTTCCGGAGATATTTGAGATTTAGTTTCATTTGCATGCATTCGCTATATGACGGACTGATAACGTTAATCTCTCGCGCAGTACTAATTTAGATAATATTTTTCACAGTCTGTGACATGACACAGACTACACACTTTCCGGACCGCCGTATTCTATCCCTGACTCTAGTCAAATATTATTGTTTCAATCCATTGATTTGGCATGTTGGAAGAAAATTTAGGTATTACATGATGACGCACACACTATACGTCAATATTGTAAACATCCTGTAACACCTATTGCAAACTTCTATTGCAAACTTCTCCTTTTATAAGTAATGTCTAGTGTCTACGCCATTTTATGATAGGGAAAAATAAAAAAAAAAGTCGAAGGCTCTTATTGCATACTGACTGGCGTTATTTTATAGTGTGCATTGTCATAGCAAAATGTCATAACACCCGATTTCGAAAACTGAAATTTTGAATTTGACACAATTTTTATACCAAGGAAATAATTCTCAGCTGAATCTTTTCAGATGGAGATATTTTAATAGAAAGCTTTGCACCAGTGATAAAAATCTGAATGTTAACATTTTCAGGGACACCTGTTAAGTCTCTAGTTGCACCTTTAACTATATAAGTACCATACAGTTACTTTGAAACACAATAAACATTTAAGCGACATTTGGTTATTATAAATTGGTGTCAATTCCAAACCTCTTTTTCTTGGAAACTTGTTTGTCTTTTTTGTAATGATACCACCAACGAATTGCATGTAACGAAAGTGTGCAAATTGCTGTATTTTTGTAACCGACATAACCATCATGGTTTGCATACGTAAAATAGCAAGAATTAGGCAGTAACAAACCAATGCCCTTCATTTACTTTTTAGAAATCATGCAGAGTAGTTAGGTTGTTGAACTCGTCTTAAAAGGGTGTTTCTCATTAAAATGGCGATTCTCTGGCCGTAGTTGACTAAATTGGATGCTGAGGAACACTCGCCAAGTCGATTAAAGAGGTCGAACGTTTTCAGGGAGACTTTATGGATTCAACAGAGCTAAAAGCCGAAACCTTAATCGATATCACTCTAAACACAGATGACATTGATTTTCTTGATTGCAATAGTAGAAAATTTGATGCAACTTGAGTACACACTCGAAAAGGCGACATGCAACTTTCTGAAAATGTGAACCCAATACGCTACTTCTTTTCCAGCTATTGAAAATATCAGCAAACCACATCCAAGCTTCACAAACAATGAATTTTATCTGGTTTTATAAGGAAAAAGCAAATCTTGTGTGATTTTTATCAGGAAAAGCAAATTCTTTGTGTGAGTTATTGCACGACCGAACATCTAGAATCTATGTTCTTTGACACCAGATCCCAGTATTTTCTTCAAGATATGTAAGAGGACGTGGAAATGATGAAACTTCCATGCTTAGATTTCTGTGATTTATTGCACGACTGAACATCCAGATCTATTGTCTATTGACATCCAGATCACAGTACTTTCTTAAAGATATACTAAGGGAAGTGGAAATGATGAACTCCCATGCTTAGATTTCGGTGAGTATTGCACGACTGAACATCAAGATCTATTGGCTATTTGACCTCAGATCACAGTACTTTCTTAAAGATATAATAAGAGAGTTGGAAAATTAGAACTCCAGCTTAGATTTCGGCCTTACCCAATCAAATGGTACATTTATTATACCAATTTCACCGAAAAAACTATGATTTCAACACAGCGTGTACTTTTACGGACATCTTGTCTCATGTATTAAAATAGGTTTCTTTGAATGTAAATTTCTTTTGCAAGGAAAATCACGTCACGTGCTGTGGCTGGCAATCGGATGATCTCATACACGCATCTGTGAATCATAATAAGAAACTTTATAAGACTGGTGCCTTTAGGACGGAGGTAGCTCAATAAGCATTTTTAGCATTATTATTTAGAAATTTCTTTTAATTTCTAGAGTGTTTCTTATAGAATGTTAAAAACCGGAAACCAATTACTTTGTAAAAATATTAGTTAAACAAACAATAGCAGTATAACTTTCACGAAAAACTTAAACTTGTGCTAAAAACATCCGATTAAGCTGCCACTTTTGAGCAGTTATGATTAATGTCGTCAACTGTCAGGGTTACACGTTGCTATTTGACTTTTGCGCTTTGCGTTTTTGTCAAGATTTTATCAGATTTTCGAGGTAGTGAGGCGTGCTGCAGCAAAAGCTTAATGTGGTATAGACATGGTCGGTTTATCTATTAAAATGAATAGGAAACGATTTTTTAAAGTTTGAGCTACATTGAGGGCGGTTATTTTTATGACTGACGTAATTGTTTTTATGGTTTTAAAAAAGATGCATTAATATGTCACTATTTTTTTTAAGTTCGTTTATATAGCAGTGCTGAGGGAAATAAAGAAATATATATAAGAAATGTAGTCATAGTCGTTTAAAGTGAGTTCGATTTATTCTTTACACATTTCTTTGATAATGCAATATAAAACCTTTTGAAAGAAATATTACTTTCCGTACTGTGTACAATGCCTTGATGGGTTAAATTTAGGCTAAGAAAGTGAACATTGGGTCGTGATACATGAACATCTGAGAAAAAAGGAAAGAAAGGTATCGTTGTGTGTTGCATATGCCGACTACCGTTCAAGTGATTATTTCATTCTGTATATTAACTTACAAGCGTTAGGCATCAAAGCGAGAATATAAAAAGATTTAGTGAATGCTATTTTTATCAAGTCTGTAGAAAGTTAATCTAAAGCAAAACTGCATATGGATGCTAAAGCGAATTCATCGCAGCTATCACAGGCCAAACCTGGCTTCGTTTATAGTTACTGCCATGGAGCGCCGAAAGTGTTTCTGCTCTGCTGGATTGGATACAGGGCGCACATCCTGCGCCTATATAGGAATAGAATTGGCGATCATAATATTAAGGATATCACCGGAAACCCATGAAAAACAAAGTAATCGTAGTAGTATTATGATGATGTGAAGATCGATTCATAAAAGAGTAAAAGAGAAGTTGGGTTATGTGGACACTTCAAATCATGTTGTCTCAGTCCAAAAAAATGCCGTCGGTAAAATGGCCTCAATCAATCAGGATTTCACTGCCACTCTTGACTGGATCTCTTCTTACGCCTCCGGTAAGTGTAACACAAAACTTTCAATACAAAGGAGTGTTTAGTGCGATCCAGATGTCCAAAGGCGATACATCAAACATGGCCTCCAGCTTCGAGTTCAATGGGGCATCCATTAAAAACTATGAGAAAACCTCTTGATGCCATTCACTGTTGACATCGACATTTGTTATCGTCTTTGTGTCAGGTAAAGACATTCACTAATCTTTCTCGGTTAAGGTTAAGATCAATCTGACATTAACTAAAGAACTCGTTTGCTCTTTCTCTTGTTGCACCAGTTTAGACGTTATCTTAACGCTGTTATGTGAATGTAGTAATAATACTATCTAGGCATATTGGGCACAAACTGCCATTTCATCACTTTCCAACATTCTGGTAAAGTGTTAAATTGGGGAACTATTGTATTAGTTTCAAAAAGATGATAGGACAGGGCCAAGAATCCCACGTAGAATACAAGCAGGGCACATCCACTTTTTTGTCCAAGAGGGAAGAGAAACGATTTTAGTCGCAGGAATCATGATAGTACTTACCCATGTTACCCAACAAACATGAACGAGCTATGTAGCTGATTGACACCGAATATATGTATACTTTGGGTACTTGTCGGTATTACAGTCTGAAGAAACCAAGGCAATCCAAGTCCGACCAGGATGTCAAATAGATTACTTCCAATGGTGTGTGATATCGCCATGTTCGCCCTAAACTGAAATTAAGATTTAAAGAAATTGTGTTAACCCTTCATCTATCTCAAGGGATAAGCAGCGATCTGCTAATCCAAGAACATAAAGGATTCATTTAAAAAATCTATATATTGGTATTTTGTTACCTGGTATAAATGTGCTAACATAACTACCGAGTGAGTTAGCTTAAATAGGTGTATTAAAGCCAAAACAGTACATTTTACCTGATGACTTGGAAATTTCTTATGGAGTTAGTTAGTTTTAAACCAAAGTTTAATCCGGTTTTGTCCCCGCGAAACGGGGGTGGCCCGGATAAACTCACCCCCCCACTCAGCAATTGCTGTGTGAGGATTTATTGGAGCAAAAGGTAAGTGACGGATTGCCCTCATGACGCCAAATCACAGTTTTCGGCGGGGCCTAGCCTTTGGGCAAACCAAACCCACCCATGACAACCGGCAGCATTGTGCTGGATGGCGGCCATTAGCTCTCCAGAGCCGATGCCATTGTATGTAGATCTTATTTTTCATTCTACCCGGGGAAAACAGCTCCCCTCCTGATCGGATTTCCTTAGAAAATCCAATGGGGGTGACGGTTTATCCGCCGGCAAATAGGCCCTGGGGACAGGGTAGTACTGGTTACCAGGATACAGTAGCAGGCCTTTCAAGGAAAAACCTGGACCTGGGGCGTAATACAAAGTGCTTGAATAAAAAAAAATAACAAGTCTTGCAAATGTCCCCGTTCTGAATGGCGATATTGTGCACATGGCTTGAACGTTTGGACCAAGCACATACATTTATTGATGGTTGTGTATCTGTATGGTTGTGTACCAAAATAAGCGTTAATGTTCATATTGAGTCGCCATCACTACATATTTGCTGGAGACGGTATGATAATATCTCAATACTTTTGGTGTCGTAGGCTGCAAGAGAAAAACTGCCATGCCTGCCACATGTGGATACTTTGGTAAGTCTCTGTGGGGTCAAAGACTTATCATGAAGTCCTAGTGTCTTACAAAAAGAATTAACAATAATGATTCCACCAAAAGATGCATATGATTAACTTATGTCCCAAACCCCTTTACAATAATTAAATTAACACTTAATACAGAGGGGTGATAATTCCAATCCACACCGAATGCATTTAGTACTAAGAAGACTGAATTCGTACAGGCATACGGAAAAAGTTGAAGGTTTAAACTTTACTCGCGCATCGCCAAATGTTTGAAATTTACTCTTTCAAATTCAATATATTTGTTTTTGTAGTTGTGGAGATGATAAATATACGTTTTATACTAAACTGTAATTTTTTTTTTAAATCGGTGCCCTGGCTATTCTTATTAGCAATTTTCTTCACATATGAAGCAAGATGCCGCATGGCACAATTATGTCTATTACCATTACGTACAAAATGTGCGAAGAGTTTCTTGCGTACAGAGGGGGGAAAGGGAAGTCATATTTTGAAAAAAAAATATCTTGTATTGTTCTTCAATGGCCAAATAATATTCATCAGTTTTTATTAAAATTGCTGCATTATGTACTTCAAATACTTGTGGGATTCTTTTATTAAGTGTATGTTGAATTGCAAAAAAGATGAAAATCAATATGTGGCGGTCTATACGCTGAATTTCATTAATCGCCAGAGGTCTTTCAGTATGTGAATAATTAAAGACGAACGTAACCTATATTTCCAAAAATATATCAAACTCTAAAAACTGTTTTATGGACCTACAATTAACTGACCAAAACATGTAGTGTCAACATGTTTAAAAAGAAACGGGGACAGCCATCAGCTAAGACTTAGCTTTTCATACGAACAGAATTAAACTGTTTTTCAGATCTTCAAGGAAAGATTCCATACATGAAGCCTACAACTTTATCGTAGCTATTTTTACGTAAATGAATAGCCCACATAGGTTTATCGCCATGGTTACTTACAACGCAAGCCATTCGAGTTAAATTGTAGTGATTCAAGTCACGGATTCAACTTTGTTTGGTGATTTTTAACATTTAAAAAAAGAAAAAACCTACAACAACAAACAAAACAAGCACGTACCTTTACGCGTTAAGTATGGTCCGTATGTTTTGCTTGCCTTTTAAGGCAATTGTACAAAAAATAAAAAGCGAAAAGTGTATGTACTAAAGGAGTAGCAGTGACTTGACTTTGTTATGTTTGTTCATAAATTTATAGATTAAAGGTCTGTCCTCGTTAGTTTGGATTCCGATAGAAACAAATATTATTAATGTTTTTTTTTTCACTGATTCCAAAATCATTTTAGATTGTTGATATTTTTGTGTAAAGTAACCATTTACGCTCATTAACTTCAGTGTAGTAAAGTAAAATATACTCCTCAATATTAAAAATATTTAATTGACTTGGGTCACAGTACCAAATCGGGTAACGCGTTACTATTTTCTTATGTTATCTATATACTCGTCGAGATTTTCTTTTCACTCCATAACGAATTTGAAGTTATGTTACTAATTTGCGTTTGTTTTCAACGGGTTAATCCATTTTTAAACAATCCGGCCACCCCGTTAGCGGGGACAACCGGATTTAAAACTGTGTTTTACTTCTACTACTAAAATTGTTTATTGTTTAATTAATCGAAGGGTATTATTTCTTTATCAACAAAAAATTAGATTTGTCATTCCCAAGTTACACATCTGTTTCGTTCCAACTCCTTTATCATATAGAACAGAAGAATCTAGTAAAATCAATTATTGCACATGCTTCCTAAATTTTATAAGTAAAACAACAGTAGTAAGCATAAACACGTGTATCTACATATTAATTCATTATAATCGCCGTCACAATCCTTTTCTGAAATAGCCGTCTACATCGCGCGCGAAGTTTCTGCGTGTAACTCGCATACTATGTATTTCCTTTACGCCGTGTCATGGTCTTTCTGGCGGGAAGGCTGGCTTAGTCCTTGATTGCAGAGAAAGAATTATTGACGGAGGAGGTATGTTTGCTTAGTGTCAATAATAGGGTTTTACTGGCACAAAATATTTTGAATCTAAAGGGACACTAAAGTGAAGATGTCGAAGGATTCATGAACACTACCACTACAAACCCCTGATTTCCACACTGGCCATTTTACCTCTGTAATTATAAACCTAAAGCATTATAGTAAAGAGAGTCTCTTTCTGATGATCACGGTAAATATACAAATGCCTTACCGTGTGTCCTATATTAACAAGACATAAGGGCATGAAACAATTTGGATGTTTACATTCTGAAAAACAGAAAAAACACGAAGAGTTCCAGGAGAGGTGGCAGTTTGTGGGGCAATTTCTGGAACAGAAAACAAGGTTTTACATCCTGACGAGACTTTACAGTGTATCTAGCATGTTTTAGGACACAATTCAAAAGCATTCCAGACCGGGATTCAGCATTGTATTTGAGGCTTGGAGTAGTTATTATCTGTCAATGAAAGATGGATTAGCCGGGATTAGCACATATCCAATTTAGCAATGGTCTTAAATTATGTTATTTGCTGAAAGGAGAAAGTAAAAAACAATGTATCTTTAAAAAAAACATTTGAAATTAGTTTTAAGTCTGTAATGCATAAGTAAGTTTTGTAATTGGATTTCCTCTTGCCAACGCTTGGGTCCACTTGTAAGACCATTATTAGTTTTGAGAACTTCCGCCCTATATTACTATAGACATGTTAGAGACCCCATAAAAATGAGAGTTTCAGATCATCACAAGACGCTCAAGCGCCTGCAAAAAAACCCCTGGGTGGCCCAATTTTTTCACACGCTTCGGACTCTAATCCCCTATCATGCCTATATAGAAGCATCAGCCCAGAAGGTTTTGGTTAGACGAACGAATACCATTATCTAACAGGGAAATTCCAGATGAAAACTAAACTTGTTTGCAAATATGAAAGTCTGTGCCGAGGACCCTTGTTGCTGTAGGAGCCCAGGAGAGGGGTAAGTTTACTATGGGGTCCAAATTTTGACTGCTCTAAATCTAATGTACTATAGCCCAAAATTATTCCTTAGGTAGCAGGAGTAAAAAAGTCCAATTGGGTCACATGCGGTGGTGCTTCCTTCCAATATTTTGGGAAATAGCTAAAGGTCATTTGTTTATTCAAGAAAGGTCACCCATTCCAATACCCAGATTTGTTTTTGTAAAAATATTTTTTTTAAAATGTTAAGATACTGAATCCAAATATGAATGTTTTTGCACTTTCGGTATCTCCTTGTTGTTATAATGGAAGGGGTACAAATTTTTCCCTGCAGGACTATATGTGACGGGGACATTATAACCACCCTCCCTAGAAGGGAACCAACCCTATGCAAATAAAAAGTATATTGAATCCGTATCATTAATATTTTTTTAAATATTTTTTACCAAGAAATCTTGGTATTACAATTGTTGACCTTTGTGAAGGAAACAATGGTTTAGCCTATTTTCCCAAATTCTTGGAAAGGGAGCACCACACACATGTGACCAATTGACTTTTTCCTTCCTGGGAACCAAAGGAATAATTTGAGCTATATTTCATTAGATTTAGAGTGCAGTTCAAACATTTGACCCCAAAGTAACTTTACCCCTCTCCTGGGGCTACACGCAACAACGGTCTCCGGCAGACTTTCATATTTGCAAAAGTTATATTTTTTTCTCTGAATTTACCCGCATTCAGATATTGTTATCTTGTTCGTTTGATCAAAACTCTCTGGGCTGACGGTCTAATACTGCCAATTCAGTTCTCACTGTAGATTAGGATCGTCCACCATGGTGAAGAGGGATATATACATATTTATGCACTTGCTGACCGATTTGGTTGATACAATTGAGGAGGTTAATTTGGTGGTGGGGTGGTCGGAGTTTGTCTTTCTTGCTTTGTCTGTTAGTTTTTGTTCTGGTGCTCCCAGTAGTTGTATTTGTTCCAGGTTTGATGGTTCCAGTGTTTGATGGTTCAGGTTTGTGGTTCCCAGTGTTTTGTGGATTACCAGTGTTTTGTTGGTTCCATGGTTTGGTGGTCCCAGTGTTTGGTGGTTACCATTGTGTGGTGATTCCAATGTTGGTGGTTTCCCAGTGTTTGGTGGTTCCATGTTTTGGTGGTTTTCATAGTGGTAAGTGGTTCCGGGGTTTGAGGTCTTTAATTGACTTGCCTGGCTGGTCACATGCCTTTTATGGTGTTTGATGGTTCCTGGTGTTAGGTTGATTCATGTCCTTTGGTGGTGTACACTTCTTGGCCGGTCCCATTGTTTTGGTGGATCCATGTGCGGGTTTGGTTACCATGTTTCACAGGTCTATTGGGCCACTTTTGGTCTGCAGATTCCAGGCTCTTCTTCTAAGCTTATTTTATGGTTCTTGGTGTAGTTAGTTAAACCAAAGTTTTAATTAAATCAGTTTTGGTCCCCCCAGTAAACAAGGGTGGCTATACACCTCACACTCAGCCAATACTGCTGTGTGAGGAGTACACAGGAGCCAAAATGAAATGTGTATAGTAATATAGGACACAGGATTCTCAAAACATAATAATGAGAAAATTGGATTCTTTTTTTCAGTCCAATGCCAAATTATGGCTCGCATGGTATTTGAAAAAATATTGGGCTCGACTTGTCCGCCCAATTTTTTTCAACCATGGCTTGACCATATAATCAATTTGGTGGTGGACTCCAAATAATACAATTTTATACCATTAGCATGCTTTGTGTGAGGTGTCCGATACCGCGAAATATCGGATCCTACGCATGATAATGATAAGAATGTTTTGGTGAGTTGCGCCCAATATTTATTGGTCCTCGCTATAGAGTTGTTAAAATATTGGGCTCGACTTGCTCTGGCCCAATAATTTTTGCAACTCTAGCTCATCCAATAAATTTGGGCTGAATCATCCAATTTTATTACAAACTTGGTCAGAAAACCACTGGCCCAAGTTTCATAATGTGGTTTACTCTGACTTGGTGATTTAAAAGGGAATTCTCTCAATCTATCATTTTTTTTTTTTTTTAACAATGTAATTTAATTTGTGCTGATTCAAGGCCCATATGAGGGTGTACATAGATTGGTGCCAAAGTTATGTGGGTGGATTGAAGGAGAATTCTGTCATCCTCGCATTAAGTGGTGTACCTACCTGGTGTCAAATGTTAAACATTTTTCTGATCGCGATGAGGGGGCAGGAACACGTGGATCGAGAACCGCTTGTTTTCGTTAGTATTTTCTATGTTGTCCCTACAAATATCTTTTAAAATCTCATTAGGTGTTCTACCAACAATTATCGGAACTTATTATCTTTTATTTGTAGAATACCTCCCATTTAACCTTCACATGTTGATTACATACCTTCTCTCGCTTGATATGATACTAGTCTCGTATCCGGTATACTGGTCCAATGCTAGTAGGGTTAGGCATGATGGTGTCTGGTAGGTCTAGTGTTGCACCTTGAAAAAGAAAAAAGTATCCGGAGAGATGGTAGCACATTTCTTTTTTTTTTTTTACATTTTTAAATCTGTAGGGCCCTTTAACCATTTTAACCATCTTAAGATAGTTAAAGGACTTTCGATTCACAAGTTGGCTATCATTGTGAAAATCCATATTCCAGGTAGTTAAAGGGTGAAAGGAAAAACTTGTGTGGATATTAATGATTTTCAGATAATTGTCGTCCTGAAAATTTGAATTTGAGACATATTCCATATTCTTTAGATTTTTTAATAGTAGAATGATAATCACCAACTAGGTCCTGCTGTGTAAGGATGAGGACAATGATGATGAGAATGATGATGTTAGTGGACATGACAATGATAACGAAAGATGCCGCATGAGGGGGAAGTTATGATGATGATTGACGATTGATGATCATGATCATGATGATTGATGAGATGATTGATGATGATGATGATTGATGATGGTGATTGATGATGATTGATGATGATGATGATGATGATGATAAGAAAATTGACCCCGAAAAAGAGGAGGAGGAGAAAAGAGAGATGGAAGGAGGAGGAAAAGGAAAATGGAAGGAAGGAAATAATAATAAGAAGAATATATTGATGATAGTAGTTTGGGCAACAATTTACGATGCTAAGGTGAGGATGAGGCGCAAGCGAGAAGAAAAGACCCAATGGTATAAATACTAGGAGGAAGGAGGGCAAAGGTACAAAACTCTTTTAGGTCATTGTATTATTTGTTTTGAATGTTAGTAAATATTTAAGTCACATGCTAGTACAATGAACAATGCATTAAAGAGTTCATATTTTAAAGATTGATTTGCAATCTCAAAATAACATCTTGTTGGAGATACCTAGGATAGGACAATCCCACACCAGAGTATATGTTAAAAATTGCAATCCACAACAGAGCTAGAAAGAAGGTCAGTGGGTAAATCTGTGCCACCTCTCTTTTCGACAATCTGGTATGGTGACATCAAAAGGCAACAGCAAAGGCAGCCCAACTAAAACCAAAGACAATCTTGTTAGGAACCCTTCAGGCACTTCTAGAGGGACTTAATATCATCCGAAAATTGTAATTGATGTTTCTTCGTTGTTCGTCAGATCTGTGGACAAGCTTGTAGGAAACTTCCCCCAACTATTTGTAGAAGTGGACATTTCCCGCGTACAGTATTTTCGCGATTTAACAATTTTGCAAATGACGGCAAGAATTTAATTTCCCGGTATTGAAATTCAATGCAAATACAATCTATTGGACAAAAAGTAATTTCTCGAGAAGTTTTTATTTTCGCGTTTTTATGTTCACTCGCGAAATTCGCGAAAATAAAACCTCGCGAAAATTTCCTCTTATACCAGTATGTAGGAACATAAATAACTCCGCGTGGTATCACAGGGAAAACCTTGTATATTTCAATTCGGACGTGAATTATATGGCATCATATTACGGAGTGGAAAAACGATGCGGGTTAATTATGTCATTTTAATTATTGTATGTATAGTCTACATGCCTATGGCAATAAATGCAATCGGTGTCATAATAATAATAATAACAACTAACAATTAAAGCGCATATATGCAGATGCCACTGACGCGTTACATTGAAAAGAAGCAAATTATACCCTTTATTAAACGGCAAAATACACATTTATAGTAAAAATTCAAGTAAATACAGTATCGTTTACATCAAATTTCTACAAAAAAACCACACAGAAATCCAAGAATACTTTGAACCAAAAAGCGAAAAACAACAACAATTGCAGTTGCCTCTTATAGTAAAAATTATTTATATGGGGATACACTGATCGTCAGCTGCGAGGATTATGTGTATCTACCCCAAAAGGACCTTGGTCGAAGTTCATCTTCGGTGATTCAAATTGACAATAAGTTTTATGTTTATCTGTTGTGTGTTAGTGCAGTAATTATGGTAATTAAGTAAGCCAAATGTGGTCCAGTGGATTCAACGACCGATTCATGACCTAAGGTCCTGGGTTTGAGTCCTGCTAAGGCCACATGTGTTGGCACTGGGCAAAACCCTTTACCTCGGCGTGCCTCTCTCCACCATGGCCAAATGAAGTTGTTAGGCATCTGTCCATTGAGCGCCGCGCACGAGGTAGGAGATGCCTCGGCAGTGTAGTCAGCATATTCTAATGGCCGCGGAATAAATGTAAAGCGCTTTGATATATACGGAAAAGCGCTATTAATGTCGAACTTTATTTATTTTATTTGTAATCAAAAGCGTGCCCAATCTTTGTCAATATAGAAAAAATTGCCAAGTTAAACATACCACAATGGTGAAAAAAAATGAATCTTTCTTGCTCATTAGATCCCAATACAATGAAGAAAAAACAGTGCTATTGTTATACATTAAATATACAAGACGATTTATCTCAAATTCATTTGTGAAAGTATTGATCATTTGTAATTCCAACTTAGATTCATAAACAACATAAATTTGTAAGCTTCTAGACTTTTTTCCCCAATTCAAAACAAGATCCTGTTAATAATTGAATAGGAGGCAAAACCAAAATTACGTAGTGTCGAGTTCCATTAGGGTGGAGATTCTGACCTTTGTTAGGAAGACAAAGATAAATTTTCACAAGTAGGATCATTCCATGGTGTTTCTTCTCCGTGAAACAAATCAGAAAAAGATATATTTTCTTTACTTGAGGCAAACTTATATGCCAATCAAATAAGGACTTATTCGTTTCAAATTAACCGAGTTCTAGTTTATTTAGGTACCTTATTATCATACACATCCAGGTTTAAATTAACCTACAATATTAGAAAGTTTAGTCGTCAATATAAGTTTTAATTGAACAATATCTTGTTTCTTGCCTTTACTGGTTAGCGTTGATTTGCAAATTCCGTGGGTATAACTTTCCAATTGGAATTTATTCTCATCTCCTTCTTCTTCACTTTTCATGATGCATTTAGTTCGGAAGAATTGCCTCGGGTGTCGATTGTCTGCAGTGTACTTGAAGTTCCGTTTGCAGACCACAAGTGGTGATTGTGAAGAACGAACGATCATGCAGGATTGAAGTTTGTACATCATGATGAGATAGGCGATGTATAAAACTAGAAGAACCTGATCCGTCCTGGAAGGAAATTTAAGAATGTAAATTTTATTATTATAACAAATAGTATTTGATCTGCATAATTTGAATCCCTGAAATAGGGGTCTTTCAGAACAGATATCAGATCTCATACACGCAGACCCTATAGAGTTACGTTATAAGGAAGTTTGGTGCAAAACATGCTTGAACCTCGCCTGTTTGATAGTTTTCATTAGACAGTCCGAAAGTTATTGCAAATGAGCTTTTGCATAGAATGCTACGTCTAAAGCTAACGCACCTAACTCTAAACCTAAGCCTAATATGCCATCAATGGGACTATCTACAAAACCTTTACGCCTTTTCGACCGACTTGTACTGGTTTAAAATTATTTGTATGTGAAACATAATGCCTGGTAGTGGGTGATTGTTTAGACAAATATTCACCAGTCATTGTACATTCTCAATGCAATGTACTATAACATCGAAGATTTCGACTTGTTCTGTTTCTGATCAGATAAGTTTCAGTGGTTTCCCCTTATATTGTCCTGAAATACTGCACGAGATCA
This sequence comes from Ophioderma brevispina, assembly GCA_023653785.1. NCBI lineage: Eukaryota > Metazoa > Echinodermata > Ophiuroidea > Amphilepidida > Ophiodermatidae > Ophioderma > Ophioderma brevispina. The sequence continues at coordinate 8,283 of JAMKCH010079226.1, read as the reverse complement.
TCTAGACCACTGAACCTCAATCTGGAATTAAAATATTTCCTTGCATAATACCTCAAATTTAGAAGTAGCTGGTACCCAAACAATACACAACTATACCACTTACCCAAGAGAAATAATTATACAGCCGTGTTAAATTCGCATGTTACTATGTAAAAAACAGGAACACCATAATTTTTATGTAAAATGTATGTAAAACTTGTAAAATGTAAAAAAGTAACACATTAATTATGTAAAAGTGCCACTAAAATTATGTATTATCAGTTGTGTAAACATTTAACCAAATGATTATGTAAACTTAAACACCATAATTTATGTAATAATTCTGGTCAGAATGATGTAATCTTCCACTTGTTATTTAGGTAAATATTTGAACTCAATTATGTAATCATTTAATATTAAATTATGGAAATATGTGAAACACAATTATGTAAAATGCTTACATGTAAAGTAGGTAAACATGTGAAAACAATTATGTAAATTTTTTTTAAAAAAGGTTTTTATCTTTTTTTAAATAATTCACACAAAATTAGTCCACACAGACACTTCAGTATATGCCAAGAATTCAACAAGGTTATTCAGCTCAAAAAACAACCAGTATATAAGGGACTGAACAATTTGGCGCACCTTACCCCGGGGTGTGTGAGAGGCGAGTTATTACAAGTGACAGCTGTATGCCTGTACAATACTACACCGTGGTAAACACTTGTGGTATCGTATGAGCCCAAACTTCATATGCAAAATGCTTTACTACTATAATCGCACGTACTTACTTTATGTATACACGTACTGACCCTGTGTGTTCAACTTGCAACTGAGATAAATTCTTACTTTTCGCCATGTCATCATCTGAGAATTATAAGCAGTTCATATTCCCTGGTCTAAAATTCATGATTATATTGTATAATCCAACGTATCGATACAGATAGAACAATTACGTTAATATAAGCAACAAGACGTTAATATAAAGTCCCCAATCCCCACGGATCCATGAGGGCTACGTCACTCTCCAAGATCCTCCATTTTCAATAGTGCCGAGCTCGCTCGTGGCGTGACATGACATTCACATAATTTTTATGTAAACTTCGCAAACTTTTACGCGCATTTACATAATGGTTACCAAACCACATATTGTAATGGAGTTTGTTTCATTTATTTATGCTTTGTTGTGTTCATTTTTTACAAAACGATGTGTAAATTTACATTAAAATAACTATAATGCATATCAAATAGTAGTTATAACTTTCAATAATGTTTATGTACGGTATATTTACCAGCTTTCGCATAAAATATGTAATTGTTACATAATGCCGGCTTTACATATATATTTTTTAATCGTGTTTCTGTGTGTACTTTACTAATACATTTCTCATCTATTCCGTCAAACCATTCGCCTCCAACCAGTAAACAATGCTTCTACGAGTAAGCAGCCACACCTTCAATTTTACTAAAGGTGCATTTCGGATTTTAGCATGTTCCGTTTGTTGTGGTTCACTAATACCCTCTGAGAAACGCTCATTCCAATATTTCATTAAATTTGATGCTACGTTTGAGCAATATGAGCAAAGATTTACGGTTGCCCCATAGCATGATAAAGCCACTGTGTTGTAATTTATCTCCGTATACAGGCATAGAATTTAAACAAATATGATATCTTCAGAGTATGAATATCTTCTAGAGTAGATCGAATTGAACATAAACCGGGGGTACACATATATTACCTTAAGGCTAACACGTTCCACCAGATGATACAAATTCCAACTTTGAGGGGAAGGCTAGGGATTGAAAATACCACTCTAATGCGTAATTGAGAGGTTTGCCAATTTAGACGTTGAATAGATTACAGATTAGGACCTGAGTTGGTTAGATCACAATGTAAAATATAGTTATAATCATGCTTCATCCTGATAGAAATTTTATCATGTTGTGTTTGTCAGTATGTATACTTGAATATTAATCAAGAAGAAAATCAACTGATAGTTACATTGAATGTGTATTTATAGTACAGTATATCACGTCGAAAGAGACAAGTCGCAAGCACAGACAAAGTTACGTCAAATCTCGTATTATTATACTCGGGTTTGACGATGCCCGGGCCGTCGTCCACTAGGTTTTTTTGTGTATCATCAAACTGAAATAGAAAAGAAACCATTAAGAAAACAAAAAGTACGAATTTTGCATAGTCAAAAAGTGAAAACTGTGGTCGGGCTGTTTTGCTAAAATCATCATTTTCCATGCCCTCATATAATGATTGTATTCCCACACTAGGAATATAAAACTTTTGAAAAGATATAAATAGAATCTCTTGACGTTTTAACACCATACATGATCGCGCGTAAAATATATACACACAGCCATGTTAATGCATTGCAGCTCCAGCTCCATTGCACACTTTGAAAGCGGGGGGGGAGTTTTCGTACTGGTCCATCTGACACATTTTCTGAACAATTACGAATTCGGATAACCTTAACGGAATAAACATGTGGCTTTTTCCGTGAAGGGTTTCCGAAATCATAAGGTGTCAGAAAAAAGGGTTGTCAGAGGGGTCCGGTTATGGAACTCCCTTGAAAAGGGGTGTTTGAAAGACAAGAGACGTCTTCATTAACGGCCAACAGCTAATGGAATGTACCTCTATGTGAGTCCTGTGGAGGACACAGCAACTCAGTGGTTCTTATAATGCAATGCTGGAGGAGTAGTGTTTAATTAACAGGAATTTCTTATAGTGTTCTTATTGGGCAGGACTAAATCATGTTGGCTCCAGGTCCATAATACAAACAAGTGGTAATGGTATAGATTTTCAATTATGAACCCTGATATTTCAGCTTTGTTTGACTTTTACTAGGCGTGCAAAATTTTAACATTCATCAGTTTCATCATTCCATTCTTTGATGCGAAATTTAATCTCAATGTTAACTATAACATGATTTTTCTTTAGTTCAACGATATCGACACGGTTAATTTCACTCATACGGTGGGCAAGGCACGTAAAGCGCTACAAGTTGTTTTAGTGTCGGAAAGGGTGATGGAATTTAGTCACAGTTTTACAGCATACGCATCTGCATGTGCAGGCAACGGTTTTCTAAACCTAGCTCGTCGTAATATTTATATGCCCTATGTTATGGATGGCACAATAGCTTCTTGGATTTGAGAAACTCCAAGTTGTCGAATTCCATATGTGTTAGCTAGCTAGATACAGACAATCTAGGTCAAAATTTAATTTTGTCTTTATATTACCACTTTACTAGTACTAAGCCTGCATAGATATATGGTATTGTCATTTTCCGAATTAGATTCACATGATAATAACGAATATGAATTTTGGCTCATTGAGGAGAAATAAGAGGATGAAGTAGCTTGAACGATAGTGCGAAATGGGAAGATTCTACTTCCTTTGTAGATTAGTCCCAAGGAGAGATGAGCAAGACATCACACCAATATGCCGAGATCACTTATATAATCTTGGCGTTAAATATAAGAAGGCGTATTAGTGTAACAGCACCAGGGTGCTAGAAACAGATGATGCGTTGAACATTCAAAGCTTCCCTAATAGACTCCAACAAGGACATGCTTTTTAGCTCGCCAAAATGTTGGTATAAGGATGCTTGACATGTTATTGAAATTCAAGGGGTCATATATGTCCATTATTTGGAAGCACTTGGATCAATATCAATTAATTAATAAGATAAAGTGCAGTGCATTTTTGTGGGCCGCCAACATAGCTGGCAGGACCATTAGCAATCCGTTGTGCAAGTTGGGGTATGTGTGTGTGGGTGATTGTGTCACTAAAATTTGTTTTATTCTTTTAATTCACCTCAATTGAAAGTTGAAGTTCAATTGGAACCAAACTCGTGCCATAGTTGATGACGTCCAAAGGTCACGTGCCAAGGTCAAAGGTGTCATGTGAGGAGTTGAAATAGGCTGGCGGCCTACCTTATATTATTGAATATTCTCGAGCGCGCAAAGCCGAAGGAAACCGCGAAATTCTGTTGGTTATTATTAGTTTATTTTTTTTTTTTTTACCATGTTTGTCACTGCCTATAGCCTCATGTATATTGGAAACAAACCATATAGTCAGGTAGAACTTCATGTGACGTAAAGTTGAGTATGGACACAATTTTTTGCTGATGGAAAGTATTTTTTGAAGATTATTCACGTTTTTGGCTGACCATATTGATGGACGTCATGTTGTTACAACTTTTAAAAGTATCAGAAATACATTTATTTATGTTAAAACTCATCTTAAGTGTTTCAGTTTAATTTTTATCGCAGGTATTGCTGTTATATGGTGTATTTTAAAATATGAGATTTGGGCTTCCATTTTGAATTGGAAGTATGCGTTCAATGTTACAAGGCCATGCATTTGTTTATGGGGTCCTAAGTATTCTAGTTAACTCAATAGTTGATAATATAGGGTTGAATCGATAATTATCATTATGGCGACGCCATCTTGGATTTCTCAAATGCTCAAGGATGCACGGGTGGCACCCGGCAGCAGAATTCTTATTCTACACACCCTTATCTATCATTTTCAGCAGAAAATTTATGTCCATACTCAATTTACGGTCAGGCCATAACATGGACCATGCGCTACCCTGGACGAATAATAGAATTTTTCCCGTTTTGCGATGAGAACAACAGGGGGCGGAGGGGAAACGAATTATCATTTAGTACGACCATTGAAGTGGTAAGCTTTTGATAAGAATAGAGTAGGATTAAATTATTTAAATCTGAAATCTAGCACAGATACATATACAGTCAAGTACAGAATCCAAAAAGCTCAGTAGGCCACCCTATAGGCTGTTTCTAGGAGGCCTCAATGTACAAAGCCATAAAGTTAGGACTAACTGCACAGTAACATAAACCGGTCAAATCCTGATTATGGTCCAATAAACACATTTTCCCCCAATTCCAAAATGCAGTCCTAACCAAGATGTTCCTGGCCAACAGTGATTCAGTAGTGTTTGCCTATGCCAGAGTCAGTGAGAGTTTGTTGAATTCTGCAGTGTTAGGCATAGGCACTTGTAGGCTTAGGGAAAAGACACCTCCCCTAACTTACCTCTTTTGAAAGACCCAGCACATGGTCTCCAAAACAACAGGTGAATCTTTTAAAAATGTTTTTGTACAGAAGAACCAGGGACAAGGCCTAGGTAGAAATATGTGTTTTGGGATTGACGGCAGCATGGTCACACCAATGTGTTGAATTAATAAACGGCCTATTGGATTGTGCTCTTCATAGGGAGATGGACCAAACCGTCCTTCCACAGATGCGAAGATCATTACATCTAAAAGAGTTAATGCATGTTGTAAAGTAGGGCGATTGAGATTTGGTGTAAGCATTACGAATCGGGCTCATAATCCAGTAGTAAGGAGAATTACGCTGGTAATACGGGAAAATATTAATGGGGACATTAACCAATCAGCATCCACCATTCATGTCCACTATGATAAATGTTATACCCCAGCTAGTCGACAGTCTATTGATTTGCTATCTAAATATGTTAGTGGTCTGATGGTTCTTAGGGTGTTTTAGTCTAGACAAAGGACATGGGTGGATTCTGTCGGACTAATTACACGTCAAATTTGATGGATAATAATCGCGTCCTAATTCATAACAGAAGTAAAACTACCACAATTGCCTATACGACAGAAGGACCATGAGACACCTGGCCTCATTAAGGTTGATTACAGATCAAGAGACTTGGAAGGAAAACCAAAATTATCGCAAATATGAGCGAGATTGTTTTTGTCACTTTTAATTTTGTAATAAAAATTACTGCATGCAATCACGTGCACGTGAATTCATAGGCTATACCTTATTTGATCGATAGTTACAACATAATTTCAATTTTTTAATAATCTGCTGCTTTCGACTACAAAGGTCAATGGAAAAATAACAAATCGCCGTCATAAGGTGCTTGACAGTTCTATACTTGTTACGGGTGATACCGGAATAAATTAAGGGCTTGTTAGCAAATGAACTGAGATATTTAAGGGCATCTGGATAGAACTTGCGCTAGTGGGCTAAAGACGAACGCTGCAACAAAGTGGTATATGAGCCACGGTATCGAGATTTTATCGATTTTTTTTTATTACCACTTTTTTTTGGATCGTGGCAGCGGCGTGTGAGAAAGTCCCAAACTTTGAGCTCGCCATTCTATTCCCTAGAACGCCATTAAATCCAAAACAAAAAATTACAGCGTTAACGTTAAGGTGTCGTCGCCGTCGCGGTTAGCAAACTAGGGACAAAGGGGGGGTCACATGAGGTCACCGACATGTGGGACACTACGCAAGGACCATTTCATCCACGGGTTATGAAAATCGATCGACACATATGTGGATACACGAAGCAATTTACAATTCTGACAATTTTGCGGGACCATGACCTCTAGATGACATTGGACCCCACTGGTGGAGAGGGGTAACTGTGGGGCACCAAGGACCATACACGCAAGTGGCATCCATGAAAATGTCTGCATGTGGAAGCAGCGGGCAATTAGTTTTAGGGTTAACACAAACAGACAATGCATTACAAAGACAATTTTACGTGCCCTCTTGCAGGACGCACAAAATGGGACAACCAACTCCGCGAATTTCATGATCTCCCCAACAACAAAAGGTCACCCTCCCCCCCCTTCCTCCTTCGACTAAACCTGGGTGTGCCACACTGATAGGGATACAGGTGTTACTGAGAGTCCCCATGGGTGTCCACGTTGACATGTACAGAATAACCCCGGACCTTTTAGGACGAGGCTATGGTACGTTACCGTGCTGAAACAAGAATAATGAGCGTGCAACACGGATGGGAACACAATAGGAAAAAACCCCAGGGGATGGCCGGTAGATTGTCCATACATTAAAACGCTCTAATGTCACGGGAACACCTGCGATAATTAATATATCTTAATACTACTTCGACGCATTTTAAATCGGACATCGCGCCTCGCCCACATGTATGTAGATTTTTTTAATGTTTGCCTGGAATGAGTTCGCTCCTAGCGGATCTTCGAGCATCATGGCCTTTGATGAAGAGCATGCTAGGATCGAAACCTCAGGCCACAGTCTCGTAGACAGTTTACTACACAGGTTGTTTTGTGGAGAAGCAGTTGGTGTAACAGCATTTTAATATTTTAGTTTTTTAATAACTCATATCTTGCATTAAAACCTCGCTGATCTCATCAAGTTTTGTTATCGTGTGTATTTTTTTAGCTTGTTGTGTGTATTTATCCTTGAAAGAACGTCATATGTGTGCTAACTGAGGTATACTTATGTGACTCCCAAGTTTTATGATTGCTTATTCAGTGATGACTTGTGTCAATTTTGCGACTGTGTGTCTAATTTAACAAAAGAAAAGTCACAAGTATACTGCGTTAACTGGTCTGTTCGAAAAGTCGGTTGTTTTTCTGTTTATTTTTGTAATGTAGACAAATTTATTATAGTGCCACTTTGTGTCTGGTGATCTATATTTTCTTTGTTGTAACGGCTGTTTGTTTTTGCTCTTTTATTATTAAGTTGTACATTGTCTGTGCAGCATTGTAGCTCACAGCTGCTTAGAAGGCTATGTCTTGTTAGCTGCATTTCTATTGCAGTCTGGTTGTCCTTCACTTGTACCCTCCCCCGTCCGTCTGGTTCCCGTTTCTTTGTTCTCCCCCACCACAAGGTTGGCCACACCTTGCCAAGGTTCTTGGTTTATATATTCAAGGTGTCATTCCTGTGGTTTCGTACCTCGTCCCGTGAATCTCACCACCATCACCTACTTGATAATGACAAATTTTATTCATATTTTGGTCAGTTTATCGAATTTATGTTGCACCCCAGTAACTCGTGAACTGGCATCCGGAAAATGGTTCTTGTCCTTAATCTCGGTTTGAGTTGGGTCATTTGTTGCAGCTGGAATGAGCGCAAGGGCAATCATGACCACTGGTAAATCTAAGGTAAAAATATGAAATCAGTACTTCATCGATCGCTTACAAAACTTACCAATCCACTTCGCCATCAAGCACTACAATTACTGGCAAGAAATGCATACAAAGTAGCAAGCAGTGTCTCTTGTGAAGGGATAGCAGTGAGATTGATAACCTGCCAAAACAGAGAGAGGTTTAGTATAAGAACCACGGGCTACATGCAACTCATCTCATTAGTTGGTATAGTATTCCAAAAAGGCAGTAGTTACAAAAGGAGAAGAGAAATGTGTTCATTAGAAAAAAATCTTAGTGCAATGGAAAGAATCTATCTCATCTATCTGTTACTGTCATTGCTGACAATCTCTTTCTCCGCTCTCTCTTTCTG